>PVJS01019093.1:0-34112 GCA_004027185.1 Glis glis | reverse complement strand
GGGTCTCACGAAGTTGCGGAGGGCCTCACTAAGTAGAGAGAGAGAGAGAGAGAGAGAGAGAGAGAGAGAGACAGGGAGAGACAGACAGACAGGGAAAGAGCTGAGGCTGGCCACGAACCCGGATCCTCCGGTCTCTGCCTCCCAAAGTACTGGGATTACAAGCGTGCGCCACCACGCCCGGCCCTACCAACCTGTATTATAGTCCATTTTGTGTTACTATAGCAAAGTCCCTGAGGCAGACTCCTTATGAAGAAAAGAGGCTGATTTAGTTCATACATCTGGAAACTCAGGGGCAAGGTACCTGCATTACTCAGCTCAAGTGAGGGCTCTCTTGGCTGCATCACATCATGGCAGGTGGCAATGGCAGGAGCATGTGCCAGAGGGAGAGATCACAGCTTGAAACAGGAAGCAGAGAGAGAGGCTGGGGAGCCGGGCTTGGACTTTTACAACATTCCTCTCTGGAGAATTACCCAGGGTCCCATGAAAAATACCTCAATCCCTCCCAAGGACCCAACCCCAATGACCAAAGGACCTCCCACTAGGCCCCACCTCTTAAAGGCTCCACGTTTCTTCCTGGTATTGCCACCCTGGGGACCAAGCTCCCACCGTATGCACTTTGGGGGACAAGCCACACCCAAACTATAGTACTACCTCATAAGAGGAACTGGGGACATGCCTGGCCTTGAGGTCACTCTGACATCAGGTCCCAGCAGGTCTAGATTTGTAACTCACCAGTGACTTGACAGATGCTCTCCCATGGTATCTTATCAATCTAGCGTGTCTGGCCCCGCTGACTTTTCTCTTCAATAACTCTTCCTGCTCTGGACTTTTCATGACACCACATAGTGAATGATCAATAAATGTTAGCTATTACTTTTGTCTAGTTTCATTTTTAAATAACACAGGAAAGAACTTACACAGCATTTATTCTGGGTTAGGTGAAGTCCTAAGAACTTCACTGTATCTACTCAATCTTTACAAAAACCCTTTTAGAAGCCACTATTATTATCCCATCTTACAGATTTGGTCACTGAGGCCCACCGAGTCACACAGCTAAGAAGCAGAAGCGCCTTGATTCACACCCAGGGAGTCTGGCCCCAGCACCTTGTGCTCATAATAGCTGCACAACATAGGACTCTAGTCCAAGTTAGGGACATAAGACAGAAATTGTCAGCCTCCCCTGTCAGTCTCAAATCAAGCACAAGATGCCTCCTCTCCAGTTTTCTGTCCATGGGGTGTATACTGTGCTGCCAGTGTCCTCTCAGGGACAACACTGTGTTTTTCCTAACCCTTCTTCTTCTCTGGCTGGTATGAGGCCACTGCACCCAGCCGTGCTGAGCCCTAAAACCATGTCCCCAGGAATTACAAAGGGAGGCAGAGGAGATGGATGCAATACAGTGGGTTTGAAAGAGGAGGAAGGGAGGGAAAGATGGCCATGTTAGAGTAGATACACACAACTGAATTGTTTGGTTGGGGATTGCCAGGGAAAATTTGGAGGCTCCTCTAACATTTACCTTGACCTCAGGGCAGAATTACCAGAAATGAAGAGGGGCTGGAGGATGTAGCATTGGAAATGGAACCTTTGGAAGCCATGTTTTATCACAGTAGAAACCAAAATGCAAAAAGGAGTCCCAGCACCTTTGCAGGCGTCACCATGCATCCTCCTGTGTCAGGGCTCCTCACCCCGGCGCACCTCTCCTGGAGTCTCAGTCAACATTCCCACTCCTGTAATCCAAAACGACCGACCACACAATTTAGAGGAAGGAAGATTTATTTGCTCAGAGTTTTGGGAGATTTAGAGGTTCAGTCCATGTCAGACCGGGTCTGCGGACCTCAAGGCATGGCGGTGGGAAGTGAAGATACGGAGAGCACCAGGCCTGGCTCTCACATTGGGGAGGCCAGACGCAGAGAGCGAGCAGGGGGAAGTAGGGACCATGTATAATCCCCAAGGCCACACCCCCAGGGATCCCTTCTTAGCAACCAAGCCCCACTTCCAACATTGCTACCTTGTTTTTGTGAGTGCTAGGGGGACATTCTAAATCCAAACCATTACACCTGGTAAACAGTCTGGGCAGACAGTGGGGACTGCTTCTAGCTGTGTATCCATGACAATTTCTCAAGCCTAGAGGATCTGATAGGGATCCTGCCTCCACCTGACTCCAGCAAGTGGGGTAGACACCAGAGAGCTGACCACTGCCATTCCCACCCCACGACTCTGACTCACTTTCTCCTCTATCTTCATTCACCCAAACTCCCAATTAGCTGGGCGTGGTAACGCACACCTGCAATCCCAGTACTTGAAATGCTGAGATAGGAGGATCACAGGGTCAAGGCCAGCCTCAACAACTTAGCAAGACCCTGTTTCAAAATAAAAAGGTATAGCTAAAGGTGTAGCTCGGAAATAGAATGCCCCTGGGTTCAATCCCCAGTACCAAAAAATTGACAAACAAACCCTCCAAGTTGCTTCTTTTCTCTTTTTTTCTTTCTTGAAAAATAAAAACAAACAAACAAAAAACTTTATCATTTCAGCAGGCAAATGGGGGAGGGGTTTGCCAAGCTGATAGCAATTCTTGGTGCTAATAAAGTGTCAATTAAGATTGATTGGGCAGCCGAGAGCTCTGGGAGGTTGGTGGTTTATGCTAATGTTTTAAAAGTCTATTTCATATGTCTTTATGTTGAGTTGTTCCATTAGGTTTATTAAGAGCCCAATTGATACATTTCTTGTTGACTCCAAATATTCCTGAGGTGATTAATTCTGAACAATGGGGTTAATTAGTCTGCAGACTTTGGAACACTTCTCTAGGCGGGAGCTTAAGAAACCAGTTTCCAGGGAATGTAATCTCCAAAAGAATTAGATTCCTTTCTTCTAAAGGAAAGAGGAAAAAAATTTTCCCTAGGGAAGAAGGGATGGCTGTGATCTCATGGAGAGTTAAATGAGTGTTAAACTCTAACGAGCCTCTGCGGGTTGCTTTTCTTTTTTTAATGACCCCCCCTCTTTAACTTTCTGAGTTAGTAGGTAAATAGCTTGAATTTGAGAGGTGGGTGTATCTGGGGACAGGACAAGATACAGGGTCCCAGAGAAAGAGATAAGTCTGGGGAACAGAAAGCAGCAGGGATTCTCTGTCTTGCCCCCAACCAGATGTGCGATCCACCCCCACCCCAGCTCTCGGGCCTCATTCCTTCATCCATAAAATGGGGACAATGACATCTGCCCTTCCCACCACCCCATGTTTCTGTGAGGGTGAGTTGAGATCACACGTGTGAAAGTCCTTTGAGAATAAAACCTCTTTCTTTTCTTTTTTTAACCTTTGAGAGGTTAAAAAAAAAAGGACCCATTTTAGAAGTGGGCTTTTTTAAACCCTTTTTATATTATTATTCCCTCATGAAAGGGTTTCTTCTTGTAGCTGGGATTTTTCATCTCGTGTTAAAGAGAGAGAGAGAGAGGGAGAGAGTTTTAAAAATAGCTATTTTAATGAAAAGAACAGCTCCCCTGAAGTACTGGGCAGCCCTTTCTGCAGGCTTTGCTGCCGAAACTCACGGTCCAAATTGATTTTTTTCCCCCTCTTCTTTAAAGGTAAGTGATGAAATACTGTGGGTTTGAAAGGGCTGACATTTTGGGTAGCAATTAAACTCAGTCCCATCTAGCCGAGCAGCAGCTGGTGGCGGGACGGCTCGTTATGGCGGAAAGGCAGACAGAGGATTACGCGGTGGGCCGAGCCGGCTCTCAGAAGAGCTCAGGCCCGCTGTCTGGAGCCAGGTAATTAGATTTAACAAGCTGGCCTGTCCCCCTCCTTCCTCCACCCATTTGGGGCAGGGTGGCGGGGCCCCCAGGGACCGGACTCGCACCCCCTTGCCAGGGAGGGGGCAGGCAAGTCCAGGATTCTAATCGCCACAGTGATGGACGGGGGAGATATTAATGTAGAGTCGCTAATGACCATACCAGAGGCAGCAATAGTTAGGAATTTGTGGCAAATGGAGATGGCAGGGCCGGGGGTGTCATTAGAATCAGCCCAAGGGCGAGGTGCGCCTGACAGGTCAATGGGATGTGATTGGGATCGCGTGTGGGGAGGAGCCGAGCTGGGGCCTGGACACGTGGTTCCCTTCCCCGCCCTTACCGGTGCCTTTGGAAGCAGGGCTAAACAGTCCCACTTCCAGCCTGCTCTTCTCAGAACAAGCCCTGCCCCAAACTCCTCCTCCACAGGGATTCAGGATGCCTGGGTGGAGCCCGAGCTGGCTGGAGGGAGTCACCTGTGGAGAGTAGACACCTTCCTTTTGTTCCTCTCTCCAGGTGACCGTGACAAGTGGCCAGGACTGGAAGCCTCCTATCTAGGTGCAGGCTGGTGGTTCAGCCCAATATCCAGACTTGAGGTGGGCACAATACCCAGCAGACCCCAGGATGTCATCGACTGAAAGCACCCGTGGTCATCCAGGGGCAACAAGACTCAAGGACTCAGGCTGTCTCGCCACTGTTGTCTCTCAGCTGCACCCACCCACACACACACACACACTCTCTCAAAAGCCACCAATGACTTCCTGGGGCAGCAGGATCCAATCCAGGGATTTAGCTGGGCATTCAAGGCCTCTGGAATTAGAGAAATCTGGAGCCATGACCTCATCTCTCAGCCGCCCCAAATTCCCTTTGCAATGCTCTGGCCCTCTCTAAATCTCTGTTTGCCCATCTGTAAAGAGGCTGGGCAGCCCAAGCTGATCTCCCACCCTCCTGCCTGAGATGCCAGATCTGCGCAAATCACCTCACATCATCCCATGCCCTCTCTCACATCATCCCACACACTGGACCTCCTGCCACTAGATGGCGCCCCCTCGATCCTCCAACCGCAATGGCAGAGCACCTGGCTCTTCAGAGCGCCTCATTCGTCCTGCTCATGGGCAAGGAGTCCTGTGTACCACAGGCCCCCACTGTGAGGGACAACAGAGCTCCACAGGTGCATGGACTTGCCGAGGGTCATGCAGCCTCTAATGCTCAGGACCAAAACATCACTGGGCATCTGACTCTAAGTCCAGGAGTCCCCTCTCATTGCCTAGAAGGTTCCAGATGTTATTAACTGGTTTGCTTTGGACCCTTCACACACACACACACACACACACACACACACACACACACACACCAGTGTTCAAGTCCTCCCAGGAATTCATTAATTGCTGAACTTTGTCCCAGGTCTCTGAATGGCATTGTGTGTGTGTGTGTGTGTGTGTGTGTGTGTGTGTGTGTGTGTGTGTGTGTGTTGCTAGAGACAGAACCCAGGGGTGCTCTACCACTGAGCTATATTTCCATCCCTTTTTAAAATTACTTATTTATTTTTGGTACTGGGGATTGAATCCAGGGGCATTCTACCTTTGATCCACACCCCCAGCCCTACTTTATTTTTAATTTTGAAACAGGTCTTGCCAAGTTGCTGAGGGTCTCACTAAGTTGCTGAGACTGATCTCAAATCTGCAATCCTCATGTCTCAGTCTCCCAAATACTGGGATTACAGGCATGTGCCATTGTGCCTGGCTCTGAAATGTCATTTAAGACCCCCTTGTCACTTAAGAGGCATGGGGACAGTGAGATGCCTGCATTACAAAGGTGATGCTCACCAGCCCACCACACCAGCCACTTTCCAGAAAATAAGAGTGATTGTGAACACGGCCCCACTCTAGCCGGACAAGAGGGAGCTGAGAATCTGGTATGGAGAGCAGAGTAGGGCCACACGAGAGTGAGAGAGCAGAGGTGAGGAGGGAAAAAGCAAGCGCAGGGAGGAGGAAGGGGGCCGACACGGACTCAGCCCCTACCACGAGCTGGGTCCCTTACAGGTGTGCCCCTTAGTGCGCCTCCTGGAGGGAAGAGAAGATGAGGGCAGAAACTTGTAATTCTCTCGAAATCCACCATCTTCCCCCCATGTCCCCTGCCTTCAGAAGGACAACGGATGGGGTGGGAATGGGGGTCCCATTTCAGAGGACTCCAGGAGATGAGATGGGAGTAAGTGGCATTGCAGAATGGCCGCTAAGATAATTAGAGGGATTAAAGATGACCGGCTTCATTTCCCCCCCATCCACCGGCATCTGTTGAGTGGACAGAGCTCTCTCATCAAGCACTATAAAAGCGGGTTACTGCTCATTTTCTTATTTCCTCCTAAGATCTCATCAGTGATGTGGCAGGAGTCTAATCACTGTTCTCTCCACTTCTCTCCATCACCTCGACAGGGGAGTGTAGGAAAGCTTAGAAATCATTTGTGTTTTTACTTCATTGCCAGGTCTCGCTCCACCGCAAGCAGCCAGGAAATGCAGTCCTACCATGTCCCCAGAAGTGTTGGGCTAGCAATATCCCAACTGACTCCGTAAGGAGCGATGCATCTGACAGGAGGCTGGGGAGGAGGAATGGAGGTGTAGATCCACCCTGGGAGCTGCCCCTGAAGTTGTCCAGTTCTGTTTCTTCCTGGAGGGCAAAGGAGGAGAAGGAGGGCTGTGAGAGGCCCAGTGCGGCCACACCCAACTCCTGGGTCATTCATTGCTCAGTGGGTTCCACGCCAGCAGGAGAGACAGAGTATGATCAGTCATCATCCCAAACACTAGGAAGTCAATAAATAAGCTCACTCTCTTGTTTCCTTGTCCACTCACAGTGAGATAATGAACAAAACCAGAAGAAATGCCCTGTACTGAGGAGTGGGGTAGACTAAGATGGTGAGAGGTTCAGCTGACCGCGGTGACACACGTCTGTAATCCCTGCAACTCAGAAGGCTGAGGCAGGAGGATCACAAGTTCCAGGCCATCCTGGGCAACCTAGCAAGATCCTGCCTCAAAATAAGAAATAAAAAGGGATTCAGGTATAGCTCAGTGGTTGAGCACTTGCCAAGTATGCGTGAGGTCCTAGGTTCGATCCCCAGTATTGAAGAAAAACAAAAACATGGTGGGAACTTTGGAGAAAGGAAAGGAAATAAGATGGGATAGGAATATAAAAGTGTAGGATGGAGTTGATTGGGATGGGATGGGATGGGATGGGATGGGATGGGATGGGGGAATCGGGCTGAGTGGCAGAGAGGCCCCACTTTGCAAAGTTAAGTTCTCATCTCAGCCCGTACCTTGGTGGCCCACAGCTCTGGCCGCCTGGCTGCATCCAGGCAGCCCCTTCCCCAATTTCTCAGCAGGTGCCAGAGCCAGGAGAGAAGGAAGGAAGCGGACGGCTCTTCAGGAGGCTGGCGCTGGTCCCAAGCAATCTGTTCCCAACTTCCTCCTGCGTGGGTGGCGGCGGCACGTCCCCAGCCGCCCCCGCGCCTCTCACCAGCCGTCAACGCGCCCTCACTCTCCCCCTGTGTGTGTTGTCAAATCTTCCCAATATAGCAGCCCAGAGTCTGTCAACAGTTCTGTTCCGAGCCCACTTTCCCTCCCAAAGGATGCTGCAATGGCTGCCCGCTCCCTCCATGGCTGTGCCGCCCATCGGGCCTCCACCCCAGCGCTGGCGAGGGGAGACCCCCTGCCACTTCCCAGGAGGAAGTTCGTCTGGAGCAGCCATTCCAGCTTCCCTGGTCTGGGTTTCCTGGCACAGGGTAGGACCCGTGCCAGGACATCTTTGAGTGGCATCAGGAAGAGGAACCGAGGGGACATGAAACTTGATCAGAGGTGGGAGCCGGGGGGATAGAAGTTGGAGGTGACGATCAGATTTCTGACTTGAGTGACTTGGGGGAGATGCCATGCGCTGAGATGGCAGGCCCCAGAGAAGGAGTGGTTTGGGGGATGGAGAAAGAGAAGAGCCGACAGCTTGAGCTCTAGAGAGGCTGAGATGTCTGCAGCTTCCTATGTGGCTGTCCCGTGTGCAGATGCAGACTGGATGCTCAGCAGAGAGGTCTGGGCATGCAGAAGGTGCCAGAAGGTGAATGCCATCGTTCTCGGGAAAAGCCAATATGCATCCATTCGCTCATGGGGAATTATCAATATGACAATTATCAATACGGCAAGGACTCACATTATACAATTCCCTGTGCATTCTGCAGGGGCAGGGGCTCTGCTGCCTTCTGGATGGCCCTCCATCCCTGGGGCCTTGTGACTCCCAGCAGCTGCCTTGCTCTCTTCGGGCTGCCTCCGTCTTTCCCTCTGGGAAACAAAGAGTGGACTAGTCTGGGCATAGGGAGCCTGGGGTCCCGGTCCCAGCTCTGCCAAATGACTTTGGGAATCTAAACAAGTCAATTTCTCTCTCTCAGCCTCAGTCTCCTCAGCTGTAAAATGGAACCCAAGACCATCAGGGTCAAACATGACAGTACATACAAATGCTTCACACATGAAAGGAATTGGGGAAAACTGCCCAAAGGTCTAGCCAGGCCTCCTTGGTCCTGTCCTGTCTCCCTATCCTCCACCCTCCACCACACCCAGGACGGATCCTGCACCCAGATGTATGCCCCACCCCCATCCTGTAGCTTCCTCTTCTAGGGGACTCCAGGACACTGCTAGAGTCTCCTAGAGCCTCCCCAACCCCTGCCGTCTGGATTCGCCAGATGACACTGCAGGTCAGAAGACACCACTAATAATGCTTGAGTGGTGACATTTATTGCTGCGCTGGGTGGCCCCCACTCAGCTCTGGGGCTATCGGGAAATGTCAGGCATGGAGTGAATCACTCTTCGCTGTGCGTCTTGGGCAGAATGTTTGCAATGAGCTCCTGTTTGCTGATCCTAATTGAGGCCTCCCGAGGTGCTCAGACCCCTCGCTTCCCCTGCCCTCCAGCGCAGACACCGTCTCACGGTGACCCCTCGATCAGGCCCACTTGAGGTCCCACCTGCATCGAGGCACCCAGAGGAAGGGGTTTCAGATGGACACACAAGCTGCCGTCCTTCTGGGATGTAGGGTGGGGCGGGGAAGGTTGTCCCCCTGAGAACTGGAAGGCAGCTGAGAAAGCAGAGAAGTGGGCTGTGTGGGTGGGAGTTGTGTCTGCTCAGTACCCAGCTACTTCTCCATCAGCGAAAGCCCTGCACATGCAGAACGTTCTCTCCCCCAATGAACTGCCAGCAAGAAGTCCCACTGCCAGAGGACCCCACCTTGACCATGGGAAGAGGGCAGCATCAAACCCCGCCCTCCTCTCAGGGTCGTCCAATCAGAACCAAGGAAGACAGGAATCTGGGAACACAGGAGCCAGGAGTTGCCTTGGCTCCGGAGGTGGCTGTGGTTCCTGTCCCCGGAGAAAGGTTAAAACCAACATGCAGAGAGAGGAGGGAGCTGGTCCTGATGGCGATGGCATGCAAGTTCCTGGCTACAGCTGCCCCTGCAACCCAGGTTCTGTGAGTCAACAGTCTTATTTTTGCCTCTATTGATTCCAACTGAGTCTCTGTCACTTGCAACCAGCGTCCTATTGCACTATTACAGAGGTGTTCCCTCCACCGGCCTTCTGGAAACAATCCCACACCTTTGCTGTCTAAATGGCCTGAAGATCTGGGGCCCCGAGCAGGCCCAGTGACCACACCCTTCCACCCAGGGCCTCTCCTCCCACAGGTGCAGCACCCCTTTGGTTCACGCTCTGCTGCCCTCTGCTGCCCCCTGCTGGACACAGGCAGTCACTGCGCCCAACTCCTCGGGCCAGGGATGAGTAGAGGGGCTTGGTGACCACAGGTCACCAAGTTAAAAGCCACAGGTCTGAACCGTCTGACCTCAAGTCCCACAACTCACAATTCCAGTCCCAATAGGAAACTTACCTCTGGAAATGGGATCTCAAAAATTCTTTGCTCTTCATGTGGACTAAGAATACTCCTGTCGCTCTTAGGGTGAGAATAATAATATAAACAATGAGAGTTGTATGATAGAGATTTCCTTTCCCATAAGAACTTCTAGTCAGGTTGCTCAGGAGGCTGGAGTAGTGGGAATCTGATAGAGAAAGTGAGTCAAGCTGGGCGCGGTAGGATCATAGGTTCAAGGCCAGCCTCCGCAACTTAGCAAGACCCTCAGCAACTTGGCGAGACCCCATTTCAAAATAAAAAGGGCTGGAGACTTAGCTCAGAAGTAGAGTGCCCCTGGGTACAATCCCCAGTCAGAGAGAGAGAGAGAGAATGAATGAATATGAATGAGTCAAGAAAACAGGAGGAATGACAGGGTGCTTTAATGATTCTGAGTGCAAGAGAGCCCCCGGAGAGGCAGGATTGAGCCCCCAAAGAGCAGCATAGACACTTTGGACCCATATTTCCCACAAGGACTGAGGAGGGAAGAAACATTCATGTGTTTACAATTTACAAAATGCTTCAGCACACAATACTGCATTTGATTCCGCACCACCTAAAGAGGTAACTACTGTTGTCTTTCTTTTTCAAGTGGCTTGGCAGAGGCAACCTCTTGACAAACAGCAGAGCCTAAACTCAAGTCCAAGACTAACTCCAAGTCTGCTAGATGAGCTCGCCTCCACCTGAGTGGGGTCATGTTCTAAGTTGACCTAGCCACACAGAGTGAATGCACAGGCTCCTCTGGGGTCAAGGAACTCAGGTGCAAAATCCTGATCCTCCTGTTTATAAGCTGTGTGTTTTTGGACAGGCTGTCTAACTACACCGAGTCTCCCTCATGGGTGTATTTCATGGGGTGTTTTAAAAATCATAAATCAGCCTATGTGTATCACCCAAGGCAGGTCTTGAACTTGGTTCCAGATCAGATTATAATGGTCACAAAACTTAGCACATGCGTATTTCCAAATCCAATTCCCCCATAATGTTTAGTCTGATTTTGTGATTTCCTGGTGAAATCAAATCCAAGAGGTCTACCCTAAAGCCTTATCTTATCATTTTAACCATAGGAGAGAAGATCCTACGGACACCTCATCTCCAAAGCAAGTCGATGGCTTTAATCCTTATTTCTCAGGTGAGAAGCTAAGGCTTAGAGAAGTTAATCATTCCTTTGAGGTCACACAGAGAATATGCACGGTGGAACCAGGGTATAAACTCAGGTCTGTCTGACCCCAAAGCCCTCATTCTTCCAATAACTTTCATAAGTTTGGTCTGGTGGCTTTTGAAAGGATTGTAGGGGCAATGGAGGAAACAGATCACCTTAGATGCTCTGCAGTGGTCCAGGCGAGAGGCGGTGGCAGCATACTCGCAAAGGGTGTGGTCACTGAGGGGCAGATCGGGGTTCTATTTAGGAATACAGCTTACAGGCCTGATGAGTTGACTTGCTGAAGGGATTTTGGCTGGAGCAACCAGGTGAGAAAAATGCCTTTTCTGAAATGAAAAGACCAGAAAAGAAGCTCATTTTGGGGAGAAGAGAATCAAGGGTCCTGCCTTAGCCTTGTGAGTTTGGGTGCCTATTAAACATCCAAGCAGAGTTATGGACATGTATGGGTAAATGCATCTGGCCTCAGTAGCGTGGGCAGGACAGGAGATGTTAACATAGAGATGGTCCTTAGACCAGTGAGTTAGATGAGATCTCTTGGGGAAGGTTGAATACAGAGAACAGGTCCAGGACAGGGCCCGCAGGCTCTGTAACATTTGGAGACTCAACAGGAAAGGAGGGAGGACCAATGAGCTGGAACATAGAGTCCTGAAGCCCAGAGGAGATGATATGTTGAGAAGGAAAGAGAGGCCAGGCACAGTGGCTCATGCCCATAATCCCAGCTACTTGGAGGCTGAGACAGGAGTATATTGAATTCGAGGCCAGCCCAGGTAACTTAGTGAGATCCTATCTTGAAATAAAATGTAAAAAGGGCTGGGGGTGTAGCTCACTGGTAGAGCGCCCCTGGGTTCAATCTCCAGTGCGGCAAAAAATTAATTAGTGAATAAAAAATTTAAAAAGAGACAGGACAACTGAGTATCTGTGAGAGGCTAAGTGAGAGAACCAGGAAATAGACAGCACAATTTGCAAATGACCTTGATTAGGGTCAACACTGTGTGCAGCACCCAGCCTGGTGCCATACCTATTATCTTCCCCCAGCACACCCCATTTCCACCCCATCTTGTGTCCTCTCCTTCTCTCTCTCTCTCTCTCTCTCTCTCTCCTCTCTCCTCTCTCCTCTCTCCTCTCTCTCTCTTTCTCTCTCTACTAGAGACTGAACCCAGGGGCATTCTACCTCCAAGCTACACCCCAGCCTTTTTTATTTTTTTATTTTGAAACAGGGCCTCACTAAGTTGCTGAGGCTGTCCTTGAACCTGCGATCCTCCTGTCTCAGCCTCCCAGGAACTGGGAGATTACAGGTGTGCACCACCATGCCCAGATTTTTAAATATGACTTTTTTCTTGCTGCTGGGGATCAAACCCAGGGCCTTGCACATGCTAGGCCAGCACTCTGCCACTGAGTACATCCCCAGCCCAAAAAGCCAAAGCCTCAATGGAGTTGGTTTGTATTTTGTTTGTTTGTTTGTTTTTGTTTTTTCTTTCTGTGGTACTGGGGATTGAACCCAGGGACATTCTACCTCTGAGCTACACTCCCAGCCCTTTTTATTTATTTATTTTTAAACAGGGTTTTGCTAGATTGCTGAGTGTCTCTCTAAGTTGCTGAGGCTAGCCTGGAACTTGCGATCCTCCTGTCTCAGCCTCCCAAGTATTAGGATAACAGGCTGGCACCAGCAAGCCCAGCTCTTACTGGAGTGTTGAGACTCCACCCCCACTGGAATGTCATCTACCACTTTCAGCTACTCAGGTTGGGGGTCTGGAAGATGAAGATGGAGAAGTGGAGATCTTCGCTGCAGATCTTGGCAAGAGAGGCTGGGTCATCCATCACACTACTATTTCTAATACTGGAAACATTTCCATTCTAACTCTTTTTCATGTATTTGTTCAGCAAATACACATTTAGGTCCTGTGTTGCTCACTGGAGACCTGGCTTTGAAGAAGATGCAGCTTTGACCTTGACCTTGACCCCGAGGGAGGCCAGACAGCTCCTTACCACTGGTTATGGTCTTGTCCTGATAGGAGGATGTATCCAGGACTCTTAGAACACAGAGGAAAGGTCAAGAGAGTGTCACAGAGGGGGTGACACATGGTCAAGGCCTTGAGGGATGCCTAAGAGTTCAGCTACCAGACGATGGGGACTGTAGCATCTGGAGAGGGGATGGAGGCGAGAGGGCCTGGGGACTGAGAGGCTGCCCTCCACAGTAGCCAAGAGGAGTAAATGTGTAAATGTGGGCACGTGGAAAGGTGCAGGGCCCGGGTCTTTCACAACTTACACAGGGGGTTTAAGAACTTGGACTTGACTTTGTAGGTCAGCATTTCCTCCAAAAATTGCCTAGAAAACACAAGTTCTGATTTTGCACTGCAAAATCAACAAATCAATAAATCCCAAGATCAAACACATTTGGGGCCTGCTTCAGACTAGATCCTTCCTCCTGCAGATTCACCATGTTCATTACCATTTAAAAGCTCAGAAACAATGCGGTTAGGAAGGAAGGAGGGAAGGAGGAAGGGCACCTTTCAGTTTTCTAAAATTTTCAGTTTTTGCATCCCTGGCCACCCTTCCTGCATGTAATGCACACTGTATCCCCACAAACTAATACTCCTGGGTCACACAGTGGGGAAAGCTGAGCTGGGGCTGGGGAACATTTGTGGGTCTAAGCAGGAGAACGATTCACCTGGAGGCAGGAAGGTGATGTGATGGCTATTAAGGGACCCGTTAACCCTGGAACCCAGAGATGGGACCAAGCTTGTCCCTTTAGCTTGGGACTAAGAACATTTTCATTTCCTACTACAGCACATATCTAGTGATTCCTTCTCTGGGTCAGCTGTGCTGGCCGTACAGCAGGGGAAAAACTCAGACACAACCCCTGCCTCATGGTACCTACTGACTTACAGATTCTATTCACAAAATCGCAGAGTTGGAGATTGAAAGGAAAGGAGCAGAGTCCTGTAAGAAAGGAGCCTGGGCCGGGCATGGTAACACACACCCGTAACCCCAGTACTTGGGAGGCTGAGACAGGAGGATCACAGGTCTGAGGCCAGTGTCAGCAACTTAGTGAGACCCAAGGCATGGAAAGCTTTGTCAGGTGTCCAAGTCCCCGTGGACTTGAAGTGTGTCTGCCTGACAAGTTGTTATGACTGGTCCTTCAACTTCCTTGGAACCCAGGGTACCGAGGGCTGAAGGCTCCAGGCAAATCTGTCCTGACCAGTCATCAAAGGTTGCAACTGCAAGGAAAGGGGGTCAGAGAGGCAGGATCTCAGAGACAACCACGGCATGTCATCCCGACGTCCCCGTCATCACCACCATCACCGCCAGTGGAGGCACAGCCTGGTGGTGCTGAGCAATCGTTACACTCGCAAAGGAAGCGGGGTCTAATGGGGAGATGGCCACGGGCTAAGAGGAAGGGCCTCTGGTGGATCTGTGGCTCTGAGTGGTGAGGAGCCTAGGCACCCTGGGTTTGAGTCCCAGCTTGGACATGTGCTTTCTGTGTGAGCTTGAGCAAGGTACTTAAAGTACTTAAACTCTCCATCTGTAACTTAAACTGTAACTTAAAGTACTTAAACTTCCCCATCTGTAAAATGGGGATAATATCCCTTTATCTACCTCAAGGGTTGCTGGGAGAATCAAATGAACTATAGGAAGAGGCTGAAACATAGGAGGTGTCATGGAAATGTTAACCGTTATTGTTGGCATTCAGGGTGGACTCTCGTTCCTTTAGGAATTGGGGGACTAAGCGAGGAATTTGGGGCAAGAGACAAGGCCATATGGGGCCAAGTGAGGAGGAGTGAGGTTGGGGGACAATAGGTGGGACCTCCCCAGGCACATGGGCAACGGCAGCAAGACCAAGACAGATCTCGTGAGATGTGGGATGAGCCCTCCCTCCTCAGGAGCATCTCAGGATGGAGGACTGGGCAGGGCTGTGCCCGTGGGTGAGCCTGCATGGGCAGATGCACAGAATGGCCTTTGGGATGTGACAGAGCTAAGTTTGACTCCCAGCTCACCCCTAGCCAGTTATTTTCTTATCTGCTGTAAAATGAGAAGCGCTTCCTGGAGGGTTGACCAGGAAGCACCTAGTGGCCACACCCCCTGGAGTCCTCTCCTCCTACCCTCCTTTTCAGACTGCTGCAAGAGCTCGCACCACCAGCATCTCCCGATGGAGTAGTCCTGGGCCCTTCTTCCTGCTCAGTCTACACGCTGTCCCTTGGAAACCACATCCACACACTCAGTTTCAGTTATGGACTTCAGCAACAAGTCCCTGCCAAGTCCACCTGCCCTGCACAGACTTCCCAGCTGCCCACTGGACACCTCCATATGCAAGCACCTCAACAGTATGTTCAAGATCAGCGCATCCTCCTTCTTCCCGGCCTGCCCCCTCACATCTCTGCAAATAGTATTCCCTTCCGTTTGGTCGCTATAGCCAAAACTGAGCTCCGTCTCCTGCCCCTCCAGCTCCCTTGGCCGAGGAACCCTCAAGCACCCACTACCCTAGCCCAGGCCACCCTAGTCCCTCACCCATGCCTGCATCCATCCACGCCTGCATCCTTCCCCAAACACTAATATGACCATGTCTCCCTGCTCAAGCTCTTTATGACTCACAGTTTCTCAGGATCGAGGCAAAACTTCTGAGCACAGGCCCTGGGCTTTTCACTAGCTTGGCCCTGCTTCTCTGCCTGGCTTATCTCCTACCTCATCCCTGCACACACACCCTGGAGCCAGGATCTCAGGCTAGCTGTCCTGGGAGTCACCCTCCCATGTGCCCTGCCGGGTAGGGCTGGGAACCACGTCATCCTGCATCTTCCGTGGCTGCCAGGAGGAGTGAAGAACGAGGCAGGCCCGCGCTGTGTCCCTCTAGAGGACGGGGTTTAGGCAGATGGAGATGCTGGGAAAACTCACTCGGAGGTGGTGCCTGGTGGCGGCATGGGGGGTGCTCTGAGGGACATGCAGCCTGACACCTCGTCTTAAAGGGGAGGCTGGTGTGGGAAGGGCAGGTGCTGTCAACCAGAATGCCACCTCCCTCTCGTGACCTTTACCGAAGACATTTTCTCTGAATGTCAGGTTCATTAGACACAGGATTGGGGGTGGAGGAATCTCTTAAAACAGGAATTAAAGACAGGACAGACAGACTGACGTCATCCAGGGGGTGATGACCAGCCAGCCTCAGGGGTGAGCAGACAGGCCTTCTCCACGGGTCACACCCTCTCTCCAATTCTGGGGGCAGAGGCATGCTGTTTCTCCTGGGACGACACCTCTATATTGTTCCCCATCCCAGAGTCCCAGGGCAAGCCACACCCAACTCAGTCCTGGTTCCAAGAAGGGGCCATCCTGCCCCTCCCTGGGACATTCGACACCAATCCCTGGCTTGAAGCCCCTTAGCCTGCCTGACCCTGTCCCTCAAACCCAGCCCGTCATCCAAGGATCCGTGTGCCTGACCTAGAAACCCACTCTGGCTTCACCCCATGCTGGATATTGGAGAAATAAATTAGAGATTTCCACAAGGAAGCCATACAGGTGCACCAACACTACCTAGTGGCGGGCTCAGTGCCATGACAGGAGCAGGTACAAGGCGGAGACATGCCCTAGAGCAGAGAATCTCTAGGTAGAGAGTCATGAAGGGCTTCCCATCAGAAGGTAACACGTGGGTTGGGCTTTGAAGGGTGAATAGGAGTTGGCCCTTGCTTGTTCTTTCTAGGAGACAACTAGTGTCTGATAACAGGATGGGCTGTGAGTTCCCTGGCATGAGGAATACATGGTGACTGTGCATCCTTGACCTTGAGGTCACTTTTATTGTTGAGTAGCAGGGACAAGGCCTGGAGAGCCAGGAGCCCATGGATCCCACTCCTGCTTCAGGCCCTAGTTTTCCTCATGGCCCCTCTGCACCGTTGATGGTGCAGGAATGCATGCCAGGGCCTTCTGCTCCCAAATTAGGGGGCCCCTCTGGGTCTGCTCCTGCCCCAGTTCACAGGAACTGGGCGCTGTGCTATTCACTGTGGCTCCATGTGCTAGTTCCCAGGCCTATGTTGGGCTAGAGGGGTACAGGCATGAGACCCAGAACAATAGGCTTTTCCTTTCTAGAAGCTTCCACACATATGTGCACAAAAGCACTGTTCTTATTCTTAGTACCTCATTCCTTGTTCACCCCAGTCTCCAACTCCCCAGAGACCTGGGTCCCCTCCCGGGGACAACCTGCCCCTGGCCACGCTGTTCCTCCTCCGCTCCGCAGGGCCCCTCTCCCTTCAAGGACACGGCATCCCCCATCCTCAGCGCAGAGCAGCCCCGCCCGGGCTCCCAGCTCCTGGCTGGGCACCTCCACAGCTCTCAGCTGCCAACTCTGTCTTCACTCCTCCCAGAGGAGCAGCTGTCGCCACATTCTGGTGGCTGGGATGGGGGAGAGAGTGACAGAAAGAGAGGGTGCAAGAAGGGAGAGACAAGAGAGCAGAGACAAGAGAGTGTGTGTGTGTGGGGGGGATCCTGCAGGGAAAGCAGGGAGGGCAAGACAGGGGAGGGAGAGACAGAGTGCAGGAGGCTAGGTCACAGGAGCAGGGCCGAGTTGAGAAAGGGGGAGAGGCCACAACTCACCTCAAAGACCTGCCCCTCCATCTGCAGAAGGAAAACCAAAAACTAGACTTCCGACACTGTGCTGAAGGGTCAGAAAGAGCTGGCCCAGCCTGTGTCACGGGAGGACTGGGCTCAGAAGCTCGGAACTCCAGTGCTCCAGGGACCAAGGTGGGGGAAGCAGGAAGAGGATGAGCACATGAGCAGCAAAACTGTACACACACATACATGCAAACATAGGCAGACACACATACCTGTGCACCCACAGACACACATGAACAGAGACACAAATGCATACACATGCTCCAGGGGCTGTGCTTGGTGGGCCTGCTGTGAGGAGGTTCAAACCTGTCTGTGGCCTGAGGGGGTCTCTTTTTCCCCAAAGTCCTAGAGAGATCATAGAGGCCAAGTGAACCTGGGCTCCCCCACCCTTTAGAGAGTCCATACAGGGCTGGAGAAGGACACCAGCCTGACAGTGTCACACCAGCAGGGGCTTTCATCACGGTGGAGCCACACCAGGTCCTCGGGTACAGAGAATAGGGAAGCCCAGGTGGAGAAGGGACCTGCCCCGGGCCCCTCAGCCCAGCTACACGGAGCCGGCACTGGAGCCTAGGGCACCTGGCCCCACCTGGCTCTCGGGCTTTGGAAATGCAAGAGGAACTGGGCAGACTGTGGGCTCAGGAGCCTCTCCTCACCACCCATACCCCCTGTGCCAGGAGAGGCCTCTTCCCCTGCTCCCACACAGTCCCCAGCCAGGGGGAGCCTGGATCATTGCACCCTTAGAAGATCACGACCTGCGCCCCTATCTTGGCCTGTCTCAGGTCAGTCACACTATGGGCTGGGCAGGGTGGGGGAGTAAGAAACACTCTATTCACTCATTCTGTCCCCCACAAGCCAGGATTGCTTCTGCTCAAGGCTGGCTTTATGGGGTGTCAGGAGGCACTGGAAAGAGGGGCCCCTTTTCCCCTAGAGACACCAAGAAAGGAGACAGGGACCTTCAAGGTGAATGAGGACCCAGCCCAAGGCAGGAAGATGAAAAGAGGGGACTGAAGACAGACTCTCCTGGGCTCTCCATCCACACAGAAGCTCCCAAGATGTAGAAACGCAGACCAGCAAGCCCTCTCTGGTGTTCCTGCTGCTGGGCCTCATGCCAGGAGCTGGGGGCAGATACCCTCTATCAGCCCTCCAACCCAGCACTTTGTACACAGTACCTCTTTACTCTCATAACCACTTATGCACTGTTATAACCCACTTTATAGGAGAGGAGACACCCTCAGAGAGGTGAAAAGCCATGCATGAAATTCCAATCCGAGCAGCCCCCAAATCCGCCCTCTTTCTTCAGCACCCCCCTGCCTCCCTGTGTGGGTAGAGACAAATGAAGAAGGGATAAATTAGAGCCAGGGTTGATCCTCAGGAGAGTGCCCATGCTGTTGGAAAAAGCTTTTTTGTAAACTCATTGTATTGTATTAGTCAGCTTCTGATGCTGTGATGAAATGCCTGAGACAATCAACTCAAAGGAGGAAAGATTTATTTTGGCTCACTCTTTTGGGGATTTCAGTCCCTGGGTGGTGGGTCCATTGCTTTTGGGCCTGTGATCAGGTGACGTATCACAGGGGGAGCGCAGGGCAGAGCAAAGCCGCTCACCTCATGGCAGCTGGGAAGCAAAGAGAGAGAGAAGAGGCCAGGGTCCCAGTATCCCCTTCCAGGGCAAGTCCCCGGCGATCTAACTTCCTTCCACTCGGCCTCACCTCCTAAAGGTTCCACCACCTTCCAATAGCACCTCGATCTGGCAACCCAACCCTCTGGGGGACATTCAATATGGAAACCATAATGCTCCCGCAGATAGAAGTTGAGCCCCACAGTCAGGAACTAGGGTTTTGGGGAAAGCTGAGCAGTGGGGTGGATGGTAGAACACTGGGTTCTGAGACTGGGCTGCCCACACTGAAACCTATATCTGCTGCTTCCCAGCTGGGGGACCCCTTCCTTGCCCCCAAAAGGAGGATAGTGTAGCAAGAGCCCGTCCCTGCAGCTGTCTTGGAAGGTTTAAATGTGGTCACGCTAGAGAATGCTCAGAAGGATCCCTACCTATGACAAGTGGCCCATAAATGGCAGCTGTGGGTGTGGTTCAGGGAACAGCTCTCTGCTTCACGAAAGGAGAAGCTGCTGGGAGAGCCGACAGCTAGAGAGTGAGCAGTGGGAAGGGAGAGGGGCCCCCCGCAGCACCCCACTGCCCACACTCAAGCGCTGGCACATCCCTCATGCTGGGGTGGGGAGGGGGGTCAGGTCGAGATCCGTCGTGACAACCAGCAAGGAACAGCTGAGTTCCCCAGCCCAAGCGGGCTCTGGAGCAGTGGTGGGGACCAAAGACCTCGAGTTCCTGGATGTCACAGCAATCCTAGGGACGGAGTTGGACTTTCCCAAGGTCATAGGAATTGGAAGTTACCCCAAATTGTAACTCAAATGCAAGAGCAGGGAGGCTTTCAGTTAAACTCACGAGCTCCACAGAGTGCCAAGGAGCTGGTGGTAATAACAGCACTGGCCGATGCCAAGGGAGTGCTCGCTGCATGCCAGGCATTGTTGAAAGCATTTTATACACATGACCTTGTTTATTCCTTAAACCAATCCTCGGAAATTGGCACCATGATTGGTCCCATGTTACAGCTGAGGAAACCTGGGGACAGAGAGGCAAAGCAACTTACCTAAGTCACACAGCTAACCAGTGGTGAATTTTAGAGGCAGAATCAGAAAATCAGGTGCCAGAGGCCAGATTTCCAGCCACTGCTCCTATTCTCTCATGTGGTATGAAGCAATAAGAGGTGGTAAGGGGTACAAATGGCTCCCATGAGCAGGGCTCCCCATGCCTGGCCTCAGGTCAAAGCTGAGCATCAGTCAAGAGACCTCATATCCCTGACTCCAGACTCAGCCTCCATTGAAAACGCCAGTGAGCTCCAAATCTGCACCAGTCCCTACTACACAGTCACTCACGCCGACCCAGGCGAAGGGACAAGGGCAGAGTCAGGACAATGGTCATGGGCCAGCAGCTCCGAACCTACCAGGCACCAGGCCTCCAGCCCCAGACACTTGGCTGACCAAGCCTGGCCCCACCTCTCCCAGCACCCTCCCCTGGCTCCATCCCACTGCTCAGATAATGCCACCATCTGGGGCCCATCTGCACAGAGCCTGCCTGCTTGTTAGAGAGGGGGCACCTTCCATCTGCACCCGGAGGAGCAGCCTGGCACTCCAAAAGCTCAGGATGGGCAGGGCAGCACCTGCCAGCAAGAGGCCAGCGTGTGAAGCACAGCCCTGTTAGTGTCCTGCCAGGGAAGATGCAGGCCATGCTCCGCGGGGCTGCTCCAAAAAGATCAGCGCAATCCAAGAGGCAACTCGTGATAGAGGGAGGGACGGCTTTGGGCTGATGTGGGATAGAGTTCTGATTCACCTCACTGGAGAGTGGCTTTGGGCAAGCTGGTTCAGCAATCTGAGCCAGTTTTGTTTTTTTATCCATAAATGGAAATAATATAGCACAGATGTCACGGGAACTCCATCTTAACTATTTGTGTATCCTTTACACTTAGGACACAGAAAGATGTTTGTGGAAGGAAGGAGCAAATACAACCAACTTGCTGGCCATGCCGCCTTCTCTTTTGCTCTCAGCACCCCAATTCAGGCCAGACAATGTATCTGACCCTTCTAACCAGTCATGGCAACCCGTTCCCCTTTATGGTGATTGGCGAGGGGCTGGGCATGTGACCTAGTTCCAGCCAATGAGATAGAAGGGAGAATCGACTGAAGGTTCTGGGAAGAATTTCATCCCTAATCAAAGGAAGGAGGTGCAGGAGGGGCGCATGCTGGCTCCTGTATCATTCTTCCTGCTTTCAAGGTTGTTGTGGGGGAATGAAGAATTTGGAGATGAAGTAATCAAACAGCAACCACGTGTGGCCATGTAAGCATCATCTAAGGATGACAGAAGAGAAAAGGAAGAGCACAGACCCTTGATTTGGGCCACCAAATCAACCCTATGACCTCTTACCATGAAATTTCTTGTTAATTAACAATAAATGTCCACTAGGTTCAGGTCACTTCTATGTAAATGCCTGCAGCCATAAATATTCCTCTCTGAAACAGTGACCAGTGAAGGAATGAATGAGTGTCTGGTAGCCTGAACAACCCTGTGCAAATATTTGTTATTATGGACAATATTAACGTGGTAACACCTCATTTACTCAACATTATCAGCGATGGCTCTTGCGCAGAAGGAAAATTTCAAGATAATTGAAGTTTACCCCCTTTAGGCTCCAAAATGTTGTTTTGATTTTAACTGGGTTTGATTACAAAACTAATAACTGAAATGCATCGCATACCCATCTATCTCTCCCTCTCCCCGCCACGCACACACTCAGGCGATGCTGATGAGAATTTCACTTGGGTTGGACACCGTACTCACCAACAAACACGCATCATCTAAGAGGGATCGATCCAGCATCGCCCTGGAGCAGGCAGAGGTGGGCTACAGGGCTTTGCTTTGATGTCCAGAGTTACCCCCCACCTCCTAGCTGCTCTCCACCAAGCTTCCAGCTGTCAAAATGACCCCTCCCCCTTTTAGCCCTTCCCAGCACAGATTTCTCAATTTGGGCTGTAAAGACCTGTGTTCAAAATGAATTTTTGCAATGAGCTTGAAAGACCTGCGTTCAAAATGGATTTTTGCAATGATCCCTGACCAGTATATTTATTGCTGTAAGGGTGCTAAAGCCCAGATGCAGATGCCCATGCTCCCACTCCAAAAATAACCCACTTATTCAACACATAGTTACTGAGCACTTACTCATAGGGCCCTAGAGGTGGAGAATGCAAACTTGTGTTCAAATCTGCTACTCATACATGGCGCGAACCTGGGCATGTTACATCACCTCTCCGAGCCTCGGTCACCCACATCTATATAATGGAGCTAATCCTAGCACCTTCCACATAGGAACTATCCGTGGAATGAAGAAGACATCATGCTTCATGCTCTTAGAAAAGTGCCTCTGACTTTGCAGGCTCTCAACTCATGTGAGCTGTTGTCATCATTTTGACCACGTGCTGGGCTTTTATTCTGGGCACCAGTGAAGCCATGGTTAAGAATAATATTGTCAGGTGTGGTGGCGCATGCTTGTAATCCCAGTACTCAGGAGGCTGAGACAGGAGGATCCGGGTTCGCGGCCAGCCTCAGCTACTTAATGAGGCCCTCCGCAACTTCGTGAGACCCTGTTTCAAAAAAAAAGAAAAAAATTGGGCTGGGGGTGTAGCTCGGAGATAGAATGCCCCTGGGTTCAATCCCCAGTACCGCAAAAAATAAGAGAGAGAGAGAGAATAATATGGCCTCTGTCCCAGGAAGTTAACAGTGAGTCGGACAGATCAGCTGTAACTCTGACACACAGGAATAAGTTTACCTCCCAGGGAGAGGTCAGAAACCCAAGGGAGGGGCTGTGATCCAGACTGGACAGATCAGAGAAGGCTTCCCAGTGATCCAAGCTGGGGCTAAAGAGTTAGTGGGGCCAGGCGAGGTGGCGCACACCTGCAATCCCAGTACTTGGGAGGCTGAGACAGGAGGATCACAGGTTTGTGGCCAGCCTCAGCAACTTAGCAAGACTTTCACCAATTTAGTGAGACTCTGTTTCAAAACAAAACAAAAAAAAAATTAAAAAGAGCTAGGGACATAGCTCAGAGGTAGAATGCTCCTGAGTTCAATCCCTAGCACCACACACACACCTCTCTCTCCCAGGCACCCCTCCAATCCTCCCTAGGGCTACCCCCACCTCAGCATCCATCAGTCATCCCCATCCCAGCCCCATCTCCCCACCCCCGCCCCCACCAGCTCTCTTAAAACAAGCACGCACCTCCATTTGGTACCTTTATTTATAACAGAGTTCTGTGCCACTGCACTAATACTTTACACGCATTGTAAAATACAAATTATTTAGATTTATACCCATAAGATAAAGATCAAATATTTTAAATTGTTTTATTTTGTACATTTATTAATGGTTCAAAGCATTTTTTTGCTGTTACTAAAAATTTTAATGAGTGTTGTGTGATTGGAAATGTTTCATTTTTACAAAACAAAGCTTTATGATCCAAGGGCTCAAAGGCCTGGTTCTTAATTCAGATCATTTTTATACTTGGTTTTAATTGCTATTATGGCGGGGGCGGGGTACCTTGCAAAGATGCACGATCCAGGGGGAAAACAGCAACGCCGGCTGTGCCTACTGAGTTCTCACAGTTAGTTTTCATTCCCATCCACCAATTATGCAAAGTTTTTTTGTTGAAATTCAGCAAGGAAATTTCCATCTTCCCTGATGTCAATCAGCAGTTCTTACAAACTAATCAAAAGGTGTTACATTTTTATATTTTTAGCAAATAGGTTCTTGAAACACTGTGGAAGGTTTTTTTTAAAACAGGTTAAAATATTCTGTTTCCAAGTTTTTAAAGTTTACATACATAGGAGTTGTAATAGGTGACATATATAAAGCGTTTTCTGTCAAAAAAATCACAAAACAATGGAAACATTTCCAAATGTTTGTTTAAAAATACTCTCTTCATAGCACCAGTTTCTTTCAGAAAATAATTTCTCTTCCAGTCATTATTTACATATCATATGTACCATAGAGAGACAGAGAAAATATGTGTGCATTTTTTTTCCTTTCAAAATCTCTGTTGCCTGAATGCAATGTGGCATCCTGGATTGGATTGTGGAACAGAAAAATGACATTGGTAGAAAAACGGATGGAATCCAAACAGAGCCTGGAGTTTTGCTAATAATTATGTACCAATGTTAATTCTTTGTTTTCATGAATGTGCCATGGTTATATATGGTTATATAAAATGTTACATTATGGGAAATTGGGAAAACAGTAGTTACTCACCATACTATCTCTGCAACTTTTCAGTAAACATAAAATTATTTCAAAATAAAGAAACTTATTTTTTTTAAATGTGGCTGGATAGCAAACCTTTGACAGCCTGTCATAAAAATGGTCATCAAGTTTGAAATACTTCTTACTTTGAAAGGGAAAAATGCATTACTTATGTTAAAGTTCCCCATTTCATTATTTTGCCACAAGATAGCCATCAAACCTCTATCTCCTCATTACAAAATCACCTCTATCTCCTCATTACAAAATCTATAGGGACTCTACCACAGATTAAAGGTCTCATATTTATAATATAAACCACATTATGACAACCTGCATCACTCTGTACACTTCTGCCCTCGACTTCTTTGTTTCGACTGCAAGTCTTTGAATGAATTTCATGTTTGGCATAATCTCTGTAACTTTAACTCCGAATCCTTCATGTATTGCAGTTAGGCGACCACTCTCTCATGGTTATGTTTATACTGTTTTTCCATAAAACATTGTTTTCATTAAATAAGCCACTGATTATTGGAACTAAATCTTCTTCAGTACATCTCATAAAAAAGTAATTCTTTGTGTATTTCATTATTGAGACCCAAATCCGGTGCATACCATAAGCCAAGGTGTGTTAGAAACATCTGTACCTTCATCCAATTGAAGAGCAAATCTCCGACGCTGCATATTTTGTTCTAGTACTTGTTTCTTCACATCTTCAGCAGGGCACTCTTTGCATCTTCCAACCACACTTGCTGACAAAGAGGTGCATTTGAGTTTGTCCATGGATCGTTTTCTGTGGCTTATTTCATCTATTTTTCCTGAGGCAGGAAGAACAAGCATTTTCTTGATGGTAAGAGGCTTTTATCTTTCCTATTCATAAGAAAACCTCAAAAGAGGCATCTAAACATTTGTCACAAAGTATCGGAACTATGTAAAGAACCAGAGGGAGCATCACATAACTTTAGATATAGTTGAATAAAAAACTTAGAAGTTTCTCTTTGTGTTCTGGATGCTTCATTGGTAAGGATACTGTTAGGTGGATACTATTAGATAGATGTTTGTTGGTAAGGATAGTGTTAGTCAGGAGAGGCTAGGTTATGCTATGATAACAAACATCCCCCAGATTTGTGGCTTAAAACAATACAGGTTTATGACATGCCACATGCACATCACAGGTCTGCTGTGTTGCAGCCTCTCTAGGACCCAGGCAGGCTAAGTGGCTTCTTTCCAGAACATTGTCAGTCCTGTGCAAAGGGGAAAGAGTGTGTGTGATGAATCATACATTGCCTCTTAAAGCTTCTGCCTGGAAGTGACACTCATCACTTCTGCTCAGATTTCAGTGGCCAAAATAAGTCATGTGGCCTCACTTAACTGCAAGCATGCCAGGAAACCAACTACTGGAAAAGAATCAGAAATAAGCCAGGCATGGTGGCATGCATGCCTGTAATCCCAGTACATGGGAAGCTGAGACAGGAAAATTACAAGTTCAAGGTCAGCCCCAACAACTTAGTGAAACCCTCAGCAACTTAGCAAGACCTTGTTTCAAAATAAAAAATTAAAAGGGCTGAGGGTATATCTCGGATGCAGAACACCCCAGGGTTCAATCCCCAGTACCAAAAAAGAAGAGAATCAGAAATAGCTGGTTCATGGCACCAATAATGTCCAGGCTTGCTAACTGCAGACTCTTCACATTCTCATTAGCTAATACCTCAAGGTGTATTGTTAATGGGCCACATATAATACACATAGCCAACTCTTCTTAAAATTTTCCTCCTTTTTCTCTAATTTCTTGTTTGATCTGATTAGATAATCATCTATTTGAAGTAGAAGTATCATCCATTTTCTACTGCTTGCTTGTGCTTGCATCTACTAGTATTACCTTCAATCCATGATGTCTTTACAGGAAATTTTAAAGCCATGAGCCCGTTTTGCAAAATTTTAGTTAAATTGAATAATCTCATAACAGGATATACATAAGAATGCCCTTAGTGATTACTTATGATGTCCCATAACTGTAAACATCAAAAATGTCTATTAATAAGGGAGCAGACATATGCATGCAGTGGTATGTGTGCAGCACCATGAGAAGGAACAAACCACACTAACGACATGACCTGGATGAGCCACACAAAGGCGATGCTGAATGGAAGAGACCATGCATTACTTCATTTATACAAAGCTCACTCACATGTAAGATTCATGTGGTGCTAGTCATCAGGACAGGGGTTACCCAGGGGTAGGCAGTGACTTAAGAGTGTCCTACAAGTGACTTCAGTAGTGCTGGTAATTTTATGTCTCTTAACCTGGATGTTGATTATATGGACATGTTCACCTTGTGAAATATCATTACCTGTCTCCTTAAAACGTGTGCACTTTTTATGCATATAAATTATACTTCGATTTAAAATTTACTTAGGTTGGCATGGTGGCACATGCCTGTAATCCCAGCACTTGGGAGGTTGAGATAGGAGGATCACAGGTTTGAGGAAAGCCTCAGCAACTTTGCAAGGTCCTCAGCCTTGCTAGTGAGACCCTGTTTCAAAACAAAAACAAAAAGTGCTGGTGGTGTAGTTCAGAGGTAGAATGCCCTTGGGTTCAATCCCTAGTACAAAAAATAACTTAAAATCAAACCAGGTTGCACAATCCACAGATCCCCTAACTGGTCACATATAAACTGAAAATAGAGCCAAAAAATATATGAGGGTACACATTGCCATTAACACACACCTTGGCCTCTCCATGTTCCATGACTGCTCAACAACATGTGACACGACATTGATATTAATCCATACATTATACATTAGTAAAGATTAACTTGGGTCTGTTTAAGTAGATCAATCCATGTGAATTGCAGTTCTAATATTTTCTTCCACTTCCAAAAGACCATTGTGCTTAATCCACTTTGCAGACAGCTGCTCCTACAGGTCCCAAGACTGCATCAGGACCATTGACAGCGCCAAGGCTGCATCAGGACCATGGACAGAGCTTAGGCGCTGAAGAGCCTGCATGCTGCTCAGGCTCCTCCCCAGTCAGCATGCGGGCAGAGGGGCAGCTGCCCAATAAGCATTTCAGAGGCCTAAGCACAGATGCTCTGATCATTTTAAGTACAGGAAAATATGTGAGTTTCAATAACGCAAAACTAGGGGTTCTTATTAAACAAAAATATGCTGGGAAACCTCTGGTATCTCAACTGATCATGAAATAAAATGCTCCGGTGAAGCAAATTTTCTGCATCCTAGAGCGTATATACATGGATTATCAATTTTAAAGAGTAACATGAAGTGCACTTTCCTCTAACACCACACTAACCAGGAGAAAAAATGTTTTGGCTACTACAGAAGGCACTTCGGAGACTTGTAATGCTTTAAAGCACACAATTCATACGAAATTGAGTTCGCATTTGAATCCATGCCTCTCTAGCTCCAAAGCTCATGTTCTTTTTCTGCATTATGTTATTTGTGTTGTTGTTGTTGTTATTAATAACATAAATGCAAAAAATAGAAAATTCAGAGGACTCCAGGGGAAGAGGGAGAGGAGAGTATTCCCATAAATCCAGGCTGCTATGGTTTCCAGGTGCCGTAGCTGGGATCTGGAATGGCCCCCAAAGGCCCTTGTGTTGAAGGCTTGGTCCCCAGAGTGGCACTATTGGAAGGAAATGGAAACTGGGAGGTGGGGCCTGGTGGAAGGAAGCTAGGTCACCAGAGGTATATCCTTGAAGGGGACGTTGGGAGCCCAGCCTCTTCCTCTCTTTCTGCTTCTGGCCCCCATGATGTGAGCAGCTTTGCTCTGCCACACACTCCCCACCAGGATGTTCTGTCCTGCCACAGGTCCAAAGTGATGGGGCTGAGTGACAGTGAACTGGGACCTCTGAAACCATGAGCCAAAATCTATCTTCCCTCCTTGTAACTCATCTCAGGTATCTTGTCATGGGATAACAATCTGGTTCAGGTCATGTTTCCTCCAAAACAGACCCTGAGATGACATTTGGGTATAAGTGTTTTATCTGAGAGGTGATCCCAAGGAGCATGTGCAGAAGTGGGGACACAGAAGGGAAGAGAAAGAATAAGACGTGTTGGTGAGTGGGTTACTGCTGTGAGCAACTGGGATTACTCCTGCTGGGGTCCTCTGTGAGGCTGCAGGTGCACACATATGAGTATTTGTTATGTTGATTTCTGATCCATTGACTCTCATCCTTCACTGAGAACATTGCAAAGCATATTCTCACAGACAGAGAATGTTTTCAGACTAGAGGCATGGGAAGCCACCAGCCAATGGTCTGCAAGCCATTGAGTCGTAAATCTGGGTGTGAGCTTCCCAGCAACCATCAAGAAAAAAGAAAAAGGATTAGAACTCAGAGCACATTCTCTCTCCTCTCCTATCCTATCCTCTCCCCCCACCATAACTTTTCCTATCACTAAATTATTAAAGGAACTTATCTGAAAGGACTTGAAAGGACTTTATTTAGAGAATATTTAATGGAAAATGCTTTTGATGAGGACTTAAAAGAGCACATAGTTGCCAGGCATGGTGGCATACACCTGTAATCCCAGTACTTGGGAGGCTGAGGCAGGAAGAGCACAGCTTTGAGGCCAGCCTCAGCAACTTAGTGAGACCCTATTTCAAAATAAAAATAAAATAGGACTGGGGATGTAGCTTAGAGGTAGAACACCCCTTGGTTCAATCCCCAATAATACACATACACACACACACACACACACACACACACACACACACACTGTAGAAATTCTTTTCTGATTCATCCCTATATAAAAAGAAGAGGTAGAACCTTCCACCCTGGGCTAAGGAAATGATCTCTGTGCTGGGTGAGTTCCGTGGCTCTTTCTCTGAGCCAGGCCTTGATGGCCAGTGACCCTCCTTCTCAGAAAGAGCCCCATTTGGCCCAGTTTCCCCAGCTAAGGCTAGCCTAGACCAGCCGGTTGGCCATAGAGGCCCAGAGTAGAAGAACCATCCACCTGACCTGTAAACCCATAATAAATATATGTTGGTTTTTTAAAGCTTTAGGATATTTTGTTACACAGCAATAGCTAACTGATACAGCAAGTCAGGGCTGGGCACCAAAGTGGTCCAGGGAAGTGTCACTATAGAGATTGCGGTTTGGCTTTAGTGGACACCAGTTGCCCCTAAATACATTCTCGTCTTCCACTGCAGCACTAGCACCAGACAGACTGCAACTGCCACCAATATCCCCACAGAAAATAACCAGCCATCTGTTTGGAACTGACTTTCTGGGCTTTAAAGGATATTGGTCAAAAGGGACTTTTGCTCAGACAAAGCAGATCTGCTAAGCAGATGTCTGATTAGCTAACAGGAACAGCTGGACCTCAAAACCATGATGAGGGAGGGAGAGATGGAGGAAGAGAGAAAGACAGAGAAAGAGAGAGAGAGAGAGAGAGAGAGAGAGAGAGAGAGAGAGCACTGTATGCTCCAACAGCACGGAGGACCAGGTCACCTAAAAGCCAAATCAAATCAGAGTCCAGCTAGCGGAAGAGGACAAGCAGCAGCATGGGTTGTGACTGCTTGTGGACTGAAGTCTGATCTCCAGAGAGATTATTTCTCCCTGCTCTGATTCTCAAGTATTTTAATCTGAGGCACAATAACATTAAACATCAAACCAGAGCTAGGCGACATGGATGCAGAATTTTGCCACTTATAAATGCCTTTGAGAAGGGTCTCTCCTGTACCTCTCCCCCACCCCCAGAAGAGCATTCATAGCTTTCGTAAGATTCTCAGACAAGCTATGACACAAAAAGGTAAGAACTCTAAAGGCAGAGAGAATGATGAAAGCAACATTTCCTGGCCTGTCTACAGAAGTTCCTGCATGCCTGGGTCTATTACTCTAGGTTACTGCTTATATACATTATAATTCCTATAAGAAATTACAACCATATTATAGGAACTATGTATTTCTGTCATTTCTATCCCTTGTAGGGAATGTCTCTTCTCTCTAGCTATGACTGATGATATCTATTTTTTACTCTAAGTTAATATAACCATATACCACTGTAACATATATTGCTATAGTTGTGCCATACTATATATTGATACTATAGTTCTGTTACTCTGTTATCCACCTTGGTGTAGCTAAGTTATTATGTGCATATGAAACTGTAGCTGTGTGTTACTGAAATTGCATTACTATGTCTGTATGTTACTGTACCCATGTAACCTGTTCTGTTGTTGTGAGTAGGGCTCTAATTATGTTACTCTATCTGCATGTCCCTGTATTTATATTATTGTAGCTAGGTGTTATGGTATTTATCTTCAAAGTCATGCTTTACTGCAACTAAATGTCACTGTGAATTTGCATGTACTCCAAAAATAAAATAACATTAGCTGCCATTTGTTAAGCACCTTCTATTTGTACAGCTCTCTTCCAAGACAAGCTTTACATACAACTCCCTTACTTAATCTTAAAATACCGCTGCAAGGTAGATATAATTATACCTATTTTACAGGTGGGAAAACTGAGGTCCAAGTAGGTTAGGTTACTTGCCCAAGGTCAACCAACCAGTGTATAGCAGGAGAACACAGGGGAAGAACCTCAAACTGGTTCTGCCTGACCATCTCTGTCACAGCAGCTGTATAACTCTGTAGACTGTCCTCTGCTTGTCTGTGTAGGGCCAAAGTACAGAAAAATGGCTCATTGTCTAAAGATAGGAAAATATACTTGCTGGATGTAGAATAGTTTTTAAAACTATTGACTTCATTTTCTGACACTTTTGTTGAGTGAAGAGTTCCTGAGTACGGAAACAATTAAGTTGCTAAAAGAACCTTGACTGAGTATGCAGACAATAAATTTAAAGAACAATGAAGTCGTTCTCCTAATTTTCAATGAGTTGGCAAAGAGACAGATGGTTACATGAGCTTAATAGTTGATGAGCTCAGTGCTATGAACTCTGGATCCTAAAACTGCCTACAGCTGGGGAACACCTAGGCCCATGATAGATGCTGTCCCCCAAACCCCATCACTAAGTAGGGAGCTCTCTTTCCACTCCCTCCCCATCCTGAAAAGAATAAAGACCTCTTTACTCATTTTCCAAGGCTCCAAAAGTCCTTTCGGCCTTCCATGCCTCTGCCCATTTCTCTTGGCCATTGTTTCCTACCTGTTTTCCATGTCCAGAAGTGAGTTCTGTTAGGAGCAAGGACAATATGTCCAGGGCCTTGAGCTGGAGCCTACAGGAAGAAGTCCCCAGGAAGGAGGCTTCCTGTGGCCCAGCCACCACTGACCCTATTCTGGACAGAGCCAACTCCAGGCACATCTATGAGCTGGGTTGCCCTGGTCTCATTGACTACAACCCTTCGGGCTCCAGGCCTTAAAATTCACAAGTAACCCTTCATGCCTGCCTGCTCTAGGGCATTCTATGATCTTTCCACTCTGACCCCTCCCCACCTAGTCATGGCCCCCTCACATGCTTCCCATGAGCCCTCTCCAAGTTCCAGTCCCTAGAAACAAAGTGTGTCTTCCTTCATGGTAACCATGAACTATACCTACCAGCAGTTGGAAAAGAGCTATAGCAGACCCATGTCACACTCAAATCTGGGTAATACTGAAGCACACAAATGGGTCTTCCTGGGACTACTGCCTAGATCCTGTCCCAATTGTTAATGAGCCTCATTTTGAATATTTATAGCACTGAGCAGCCTGAGATCAATAAAGCGGACCCCATAGAAATCAAGCATCTAGCTTAGGGCTGGCAAATATAGGACACAAAGAGCAACACTCTTCCATCCCATGCCCATTGCAGGCATCACCAATCAATCACAGACTCTTTCCTACAGCTCTGGGACACAACTTCATTATGCTTCTCAGTCCAAGTCTCTGGCCACCACCAATTGACCCAAAGTGGTATACAAAATAAAACCCATTTCTCTTCTAGGCCAACTCCTTCATCATGCATATAGGGAAACTGAGGCCCAGAGGAAAAGCAAATTGCCCAGGTTTATAAAGTCAGAAGCAAAATCAGAATGAGAACCCAGAGTTCCTGGCCTCTGCCCCAGCCACAAGGCAGAGGAGCAGTCACACAGTGGAGCAGAGCTGGGGATATGTGAGTCTCACTTCTAGGAAGCCCCAAAAGCACTGGACCAAAAGCAGCCAAGGAGAGCCCTGCACCTCCACCCCACGGTTTCCACAGCAACCCTCTGGTCCCTGCATTTAGAGTGAGGATAGGGAGTAGGGCGTCTTTAGTGTTTCCGTTCAGATTGAGTACATGCCCTAACCAAGTCTTTGCATTTATTATGTATCTGTCCTCGTGACAACCTTATAAGTGGATACTATTATCCCCTACTTTACAAATGAGAAAACTACAGCGTGGGGAAAATAAGTGACTTGCCCAGGCCCACAGCTAGAAAGTGCCGGTGTGGGGATTTTAACCAGGTCTGGCTCCAGAGTTGATGAACTTAATACTCACTTTACCAAACTGCACAGGAACACACATGCCCACACCAACTACCACACGAGAGTGCCCATTTCCCCTGCAGCCCTGGGTCTTATCAAACATTTTCCATTTTTCTCCACCTGGTGAATGAGCAGTGGCCACAGTAGAAGATTGGTCTTGATCTCATTGCAAGCAGGGGGTTCACCTGGGCCCACAGCCTCCACCAAGGTACCATTCCCAAGGTTTGGGGGTCTGTGTGCATGAGTGGAGGGGCAGAATGCTCCTGCCCACAGGAGCTTCTGCCTCTGCAGAGGAAGGCCATTGAGCTGGATACCTGGGCTAAGGACAATAGATCATCCAGTCCCTGGGATTAATGAGGCTTCCCCATGTTTGTGGAGAGGTGATTAAGGAGCTTGTAACTGCTTTGTCTCCTGTCAATAGAACAAAAGGTGCAGCAGCCACTGCCTTCAGAGGCTTTGAGGGGCGCAGGCAAAGGGTTTCAGGGTATGCACCCTGCTCAACCTTGTGCTTTCCCATGTAGGCATCAAACACCCCTCTCTGATCTGAAATTCCTTCCTCCTCATTGCTGCCCACACATCCCCAAACCATTTATTGGGCCCTTAATATATACCAGTCACCATGCCAGGTCCTGGAGATAGAGAGATAGCCAGGACAGGAGCAGCCCCTGCCCTCATGGGGCTCACAGTTGGGCAGGAGGATGGACATTAAGCAACAGCTATCTGGGGATTTATCCATCTATCTGTGAGATAAATGCTGATGGGAGGAGCACAGTGACGTGGACAGTCTGTGGCAGGGCCCCGCCTCTCTAGCGGCCAGAGGGGGTTCCCTGGAGATGTACAAGGGGGAGGGTGAGTCCCAGCCAGGGCTCTTAGGAAGGTAGACTTGACAGGACTTGGCAACTGATCACATATTGGAGGTGATGAGACTTCTGACCCACTAACCTACATTCAGAGCATACACAGCAGGACAGGTGTGGAGAAGGACAGCGAGTCCTGGCACCCTTGAAGTGCCCAGTGTGTAGCTGGCCGGAAGGGCCTGGGGCAGAGGAGCCATATCTGGCCTTAAGACATAAGCTTGGAAAACAATGACAAGGTCAATGTTGTGTCTGGTGTACACCTGTGATCCCAGTACTTGGGAGGCTGAGGCAGGAGGATCGCAGGTTCAAGGCCAGTCTCGGCAACTTAGGAGGCTCTCAGCAATTTAGTGAAATTCTGTTTCAAAATAAAAAATAAAAAGGGCTTGGGGTGTAGCTCAGAGGTAGAATGCCCCTGTGTTCAATTCCTAGTACCAGGAGAAGAAGATAAGGGGGGAAGTGGAGAAAGAGAAGAAGGAGGAGAAGAAGCCGGAGCAGGAGCTAGAGGAGGAGGAGGAGGAGGAGGAGGAGGAGGAGGAGGAGGAGGAGGAGGA
>PVJS01019092.1:0-34119 GCA_004027185.1 Glis glis | reverse complement strand
ACCCCCAACACTGCAGCATCACTTACCCATACTCCTTCTCAGTCATTTTCTGTAATGATTTCTAGCTGTTCAAAATGATAACATGGCCCAAACTGGAGCAAAAATTTCATTTTCTTCTGCTGCTCTTTTGTTTTCTGTCCCATCCCCCCAAGTTTTCCTTAAACATCTCCATAAACATGACAGAATCTATTTTCCATTTAGAAAAATGACATTTGGGTCTGAGGGTGTAGCTCAGTGGTAGATCATGTGTTTAGCATGCATGAAGACCTAATTTTAATACCTAGAACCCATTAAAAAAAGGAAAGCAATATTTAAGATAGATTTTGATGATAGTTAATTGCATTAAAACTATAGCAAAAGCAATTCTCACTCTTTAAATTTTAAAAATGGATTAAGAAAATTTTAGAGAAATTTAAAAATCCTATTTCCATAACTTAAGACTTTCATCTTTGGAACTAAGGCAACAGCTTTAGTTATTCCTGTTTTCTTTCTTTAAGGAAAGAGTAAATAAGGTATATGAACATGTGGTTTGTCATTTCTCTGGGTAAAACTGGGAAGTTACACACATTCCTTCTGCTGATATTTGTCATAGTGCAATCATGGGTTGGAAAAGATTCTCCAGACAAAAAGTAAAGCTACAGAGATTTATTTAGGAAAGCAAGAAATACACATTCAAGGGAGAATGTGGGCCATCTCTGGAGTGAGAGAGAGGGACACCCTCCGGGGTAGCATGAGTCTTCTTTTATAGGAAACATAAATGGTGAGCTTGAGAGGGGTGGAGTCAGCCATTATAATGAGCTTGATTCCTTTGATCAGCAGGAGTACAGATGCTGATGGTGGTCTGGTTCTACTCAGAATCTTCAGACTGACATTATCTATTTGATGGGTAACACTGGACTGTACCCATATCATTGGGCTTTGAACAATTTATTTCTCTAGACTTCTTTTGATCAATCTAAAAATATATTCTGTAAACTCACAAAATATATAGGCACCAATTAACTGGACTGGTAGTACTCCAAGACTTACTGGACCTTTTAAGAATTCAGGCTTGGAGGAAAACAGGCCTTCAGAGTGAAGGTGAGGGTAATCATGGGGTTTTTAGATTTAAAGCTTCAGTCCCTGTTTGTCTCTTTTATACCTATTTTTAAAATATCTTCGGTCCTACCTCATTCCCCCCCACACACCCTTGATACATGGTGCACAGTTCACCTTTTTCCATGCCTAGGCAAGGCACCACAATATTCTGTTGGCAATAACTTTGTTGTGTGACAATACCACGATTCAGTGGAGACTTGGAAATGTAGTTGGTCATCCCTGTGACCAGCTGAAACAGGATGTGTGGGTTCTCTTACTTAAAGGAGGAAAGGGAAGCCAGGCATGGTGGCGCACGCTTGTAATCCCAGTATTTGGGAGGCTGAGACCAAAGGATTCGGGTTCACGGCCAGCCTCAGCTACTTAGTGAGGCCCTCCGCAACTTAGTAAGACCCTGTTTCAAAATAAAGAATAAAAAATAGGACTGGGGGTGTAGCTTGGAGGTAGAATACCCCTGGGTTCAATCCCCAGTACCACCAAAAAAAAAAAGGAGGAAAGAGTATAAAATCATAAAGTATGCTTGAAGTCTCTGCCACATAAATATATCACATAGTTGCAATATAGTTAAAATACCCTTATTTTGCTTTTTACTTAACTTTATATCAAGAGTAAAAAATTTCTAAATGTTCCTATACGCTCTTCATAATTACAAAGTACTGACTTTACAATAACTCATTGAGTGTATAATTGACACATTACTTAATTCTTCTTGTTGAAAGTGTAGATTCTTTCCAGTTCTTCGCTATTATAAACAATGTCACAATACAGCTTTTCATGAGTAAAATTCTATTTTATCTTTTGGGAGTGATTCCCTTAAGATTACTAGGTCAAAGGGTGTGTGAACATTTTATGATTCTTAATGTTTTTGTTCCAAATTGGTTTCTGAGAAGGCAGTTACCAATTTGTTCCCAAAGGAAACATGCATATTTTTCTACAAATGTGGGGTGGAAGATATTCCCATACCCTTGTAGGTAGAATATTTTCAGTTTTCACAGTCTGGTCGGAAATAATACAGGACAACTCAGGACTTAGGTCTGAATCCCTCATTCTGCCACTCCTTAGCTGTACAGCTGTGGGCAAGTACTAACGTTCCCTGTGCCTCAGATTCCTTATATATTCCTTATTTTAAAATTGAAGCTACAAATATTTCCCTCATAAGATTGTGTGGTAATCATTAATGCCATTGACAAATATCCTCTTTTCCCATCTTCTATACACATGTTAGAAATGCAATTCCCTGCCTCCTAGAAAACAGGTAAGACCTTGTGACCTATTTAGGCCAGTGAAATAGAAGCAGAAGTAACACGCATCATTCCCAGGCATATGTTTTAAAAACCCATGTGTTATTTGCCACTCTCTTTTCCCTTTGCCACATGAGATGTTCCAGACAATACCAGCTCTTTCAAGCTGAGTCCTAGAGTAAGGATGGCACAGAGTGGAGCCCCAAGCCAACCTTGTGATGAGTGTTAAATTGAGTGTATGTTACTGCTACGTAACTCCATCTGCCCTGACTGCTGTAGGTTTTTTTGAGATTAATGAAATGATGTGTAAGATGTTGCACCAAATATGGAGCTTCAATATACATCCTTTGCAATAATAACTACTGTTTAGGGCCGGGCGTGGTGGCGCACGCTTGTAATCCCAGTACTTTGGGAGGTGGAGACCGGAGGATCCGGTTTCGCGGCCAGCCTCATCTCTCTCTCTCTCTCTCTCTCTCTCTCCCCCTGTTTCTCTCTCTCTCTCTACCTAGTGAGGCCCTCCGCAACTTCGTGAGACCCGGTTTCAAAATAAAGTATAAAAAACAGGGCTGGGGGCGTAGCACGGAGGTAGAACGCCCCTGCGTTCAATCCCCGGTACCGCAAAAAAAAAAAAAAAACTACTGTTTATACGATGCCCTTTGTGGGGGGGGATACTGGGGATTGAACCTAGAAGAGTTCTACATCTGATCTACACCCCAGCCCTATTTTATTTTATTTTATTTTTAAACAGGGTCTCACTAAGTTGCTGAAGGCCTTGCTAAGTTGCTGAGGCTGGCCTCAAACCTGTGATCCTCCTGTCTCAGCTTCCCAAGTACTGGGATTCAGTGCCCTCTTTGTGCCAGACATTTGTATACATTATTGTTAATCTTTAAAACAATCTTATATATGGTAGTCTCTCCTTATCTGTGGTTTCACAGACAGTGGTCCAGAAATATTAAATGGAAATTGCAGAATAAGCAATTAATAAGTTTTAAATTGTGTGCTGTTCTGAGAAGAGAAACAAACTCTTGGACTGTCTGCTCTGTCCCAGCCAGGACGTGAATTATTATTTTGTCCAGTGCATCCATGCTCTGCAACCTGCCCCTTAGTCACTTTAGTGGCTGTCTCGGTTGTAAGACTATGTCTGTGTTGCAGTGCTTGTGTTCAAGTAACCCTTATTTTACTTAATAATGCCCCCCAATTTCAAGGGTATTAATGCTGGAGATTTTATTACAGTACAAACATCATAGGAGTGTACACAAAGCATAGTATATATAAGGGATTGGTACTATCCATAGTTTCAGGCATCTGTTGAAAGTCGTGGAACACCTCCAAGGTGAAAGAGGAATAACTGCATTGAATAAAGGAGAAACAACAAAGCTTAGAAAGGTTGGTGTTCTGCTCATATATCCAGCTAGGAGGTTGCTGAGCTGGGATTCAAACCTGGTGTTTCTCCCTACTTTTATCTCTTTTCTTTGTTTTTGGAAGTTTATGGCCTTATTTTGTTATTTGTTATTTACAACATTGTATAAATTTTTTAACAGTTCTGAACTTCGTGCTTGTTCTTACAACAAAATCTCTTTTTTCTTGAACTTGTTGCAAGATAAACAGAAATGGATTGAGTCAGAGGTACAGTAGCTTGCAATTCAAGCCCCTTCTTGTTCTCCAAAAAACTCATGAACTCAAGTACCTTTTTAATTTTTCTTGGCTCTAATATGCCAGGAGCATTGGAGACTTATGTACTTATGGAAGGAAAAAGTGGTTTCAAAATTCAAGTGGAATGAGTCAGATTAGAATGAGTTAGATTAGATTCAGGAAATTCTCAAATTCCAACATTTACTGACTCTGTCTATCTCTGTTTTCTAATAGCTTTATTGAGATGCAACTCACATACCATTCTATTCACCCATTTAAAGCAAGCAATTCAATGGTTTTTAGTATATTTGTGGAGTTGGGAATCCATCATAAAATCAATTTTAGGACCTTTTCATTAGCTCAGAAAGAAGCCCCATTCTCCTTAGCTATCACCCCCAACCTCCATAACCACCCACCCACCGCCCAGCGCTAGGCTTCTATTCTACTTTCTGGACTTTCTACAATGGCTCCCAGAATATCAGTTTCTCGCCATCCCCAAACAAATGGTTCTTCCTCCCTTCCATCCTAGGCCCACCCCCATCTCTGCAAAGTTTTGCTCAATCATTTTTACTTCAAAATCTGAATAATCTGGTGGAATAGACTAATTTCTTTAAGAACATATATTCTTTACTAAACTTAGAATTTCCTTGTAATAGAATACCAAAAGTTAAAAAATATGATTTTTAAAGGTGTCATTCATTCATGACTTGATTATCCAATTTGTGAAAAGTAGTCAAATAGATGAGATTAAATCATAATTGCTCTCTTATATAACTCTGGTTTTAAAGTATTGCTTGGGGAAAAGACAGGAACTTAAATTTATGGTTAAAAGGAATATTAACATATCCATTAATTTTAGTGACCTATATTCATAATTAGTGTGAAGAGTTTCTGATTTACTTTTTTCATTTATTTTCACTTCTTTGTTTTACTTTTTATAATGTTCATTGCCATGTTGAATCAGGCTTATTACTACAAGACTCAAATTTTCTGAACCAAGTTGGGTGTGGTGGCACATGCCTGCAATCCCAGTACTTGGGAGGCTGAAACAGGAGGATCACAAGTTCAAGGCCAACTTCAGAAACTTAGAGAGACCCTGTTTCAAAATAAAATAAAATAAAATAAAATAAAATAAAATAAAATAAAAAGGGCTGGGGGTTTAGCTCAGAGGTAGAATGCCCCTGGGTTCAATCCCTAGTACCAAATAAACAAACAAATAAATATAAATAAATAAATAAATAAATAGTACCAAATAAACAAATAAATATAAATAAATAAATAATCTGAACTGGAAATGATTTCTAGACCTAGCACCAGCTTTCAAAGTTTGTTGATGGAAGGGAGTCCTTAAGCTAATACATTTTACTCATGTTAAATAAAACAGGAAGCAACAAAATACAGCTCAGTGTTGAGAGGATAGGAGAGATGAACTGTTCCCTAGGAGAAAAAAAATTAATGAAACATGCGTCCTGTGTGTCCTTGAAGATGGGTGAATTAATTCACTAGTTCATGGGGGGTCTGGTTCCAGTCTCTGCTTGTGCCATGCTGACTTGTTTCCTGTGTGTTTTGGATACATGTGGTGGTAGCAACCTGTTAGCCTCTGGTAAAAGTCATGTGTTCAACCATTTGTGAAGCCTGGGCATGTGGGGTTGAATAAGCTCATCCTAGAGCCATGAAATAGATTAACATTGTTGGGCAGTTATGGCAACGGAAAAACATGGTTGACGAACAAGAATGCTTAAAGGGTGGTGGCTCACTATAGGGAAAAGCAGGCACTTGATAGGCAAAGAGGGCATACCTTTGCTCTATTCAATGAGCTTTGCAAAGTCTAACTCTGCCCTAATTCTAACTGCCTTGTTCTCACGAAGCTTACATCATCTCCAAACATTTACCTAGGGACTACAACATTGTGCACAATGCACTGGGCTAGGAAGTGTGAGGGACACAATGTAGAAAAGACGGGAGCCCTGGCCTCAAGAGTCTGCGGGAAACACAGACTGCTTTGGGGAATCAAAGTCCTGTGGGTAGACTACAAGATTAGTGGGGAAAACGGAAGACAGAGTTGAAAAGGTGTTAGGTTCTTAAATGACAAATATGTTAGGACTTTATTCTTTGGAAAGTGGAGACCCACTGTGTTGGGGGCCATCTTAGCCCACGCAATGAGGTCACCATTTTGGACTGGCTCAGCTAGGTACACAGTACATGCTGAGTGGAAATTGTCAGCACCCAGAAAAGCTTCCTTGGACCAGATGGGACCAAGGGTGGACTTTGATGACCTTCTTTTCTCCCTGAAATATTTACCTTGCCCCTCCCTAGACTTAACTCATGACTGCCACACCCTAAACCAAGCTCCTGACTGCCTTTTCCTAAAACTTAGCCTGTAACCCTAAACTTAACTCGTGACCCCCTTGCCGGTTGCTTTGTTTAAACCCTTAATAAAAAAAAGGACACTGGCCACAGGAGGTCAGGAGAATTGCCTGGCTCCTCCTCGGCCGATCCTGTTATTAAAAATAATAATGTTGGACCTAGAGTCATTCATGCGAGGGACTTCAGCAAGCAGCAAACAGGCACCAGTCCATCAAACCACTGAACTTTTAACATTAAAAGAAAATGATCAAAGCTTTTTCTAGTTATTTATTCACATGTTTGGGTCTCATTGACATGTTTTTTTAAGATGGTAATTTGAGTGGGGGGGGGACTGGGGATTAAACTCAGGGACATTCTACCTCCGAGCTACGCCCCCAGCCCTTCTTATATTTATTTTGGAACAGGGTCTAGCTAAGTTGCTGAAGGTCTCAAAAAATCGTTGAGGCTGGCCTCAAACTTGCGGTTCTCCTGTCTCAGCCTCTCAAGTACTGGGATTACAGGCTTGTGCCATTGCGCTTGGTTTATATGGTAAATTCTCAGTGAACAAAACTAGTATCTATTTTACTTGTTTAATGTTCAATGCAATTCATTGTAGAATATGCTCAATGTTTAGTTCATGTAAATAGCAGCTGTTACTTAAAAATTCATGTGTTCTCAGTATGGAAGAAATAAAGGACCCCCATTATTCTTTTTGTCTGTGTGTGGTACTGGGAATGGAATCCAGGGACATTCTACCTCTGAGCTACACCCCCAGCTCTACTTTGTTTTTTATTTGGAAACAGGGTCTCACTAAGTTTCGGGGGACTTCATTAAGTGGCTGAGGCTGGCCACGAACCTGTGATTCTCCTGTCTCAGCCTCCAAGTACTGGAATTACAAGCGTGCACCACCATGCCCAGCTTCCCATTATTCTTAATATTTATTTAGCTAAACTGTTATTCACCTCATCAAGGAATAATAAGAAACCCAGGGCCGGGCGTGGTGGCGCACGCTTGTAATCCCAGTACTTTGGGAGGCGGAGACCGGAGGATCCGAGTTCGCGGCCAACCTCATCGCGCATGCGCGGGCGCGCGTGATTTATCTCTCCTCTCTCCTCTCTCTCTCTCTCCCTCCCTGCCCCTCTCTCTCTCTCTCTCCCTGGTGAGGCCCTCTGCAACTTCGTGAGACCCGGTTTCAAAAATAAAGCATAAAAAAATAGGGCCGGGGGCGTAGCGCGGAGGTAGAATGCCCCTGCGTTCAATCCCCGGTACCGCAAAAAAAAAAAAAAAAAAAAAAAAAAGAAACCCAGGCAACTTTGGCAAATCGTTTGCACAAGGTCACTTTAAATCCTTGAAGCCATCATGTACCACAGATCACGAAGCTGCTAAAAGCTGATCTGGCCTGTATTTCATTGATTCAGCACTTTTTCAATGATACGTCTATAGATAGAGTCTAGGGAATTAGTGCATATTTAAATTATCTAAGGTTCTGGTTGAATGGTCTCGTCCGTCCCCCTCTTTCACTGCCCTTTCTATCTGCTGTGGTTTCCCAGCCTTGGGTGGCTTGTCAGGATGGACAGGAAGTGAGGGATGCTCTCTCCATAGACAGACACCACATGGTGTCTCTGAAGAATGGTCAGGGAGAAACTTCCACTGAGGTAGAGGGAAGAAAGAATGAAGGGGACTATTGCAAAGCTGGAACGATTCCTTTAGTCATTTAAGGAGGGAAAACAAGGGTTTTTTGTAGTTTCCAGAAATAGAACTGCCCGCCAGCTCCTTCCCATCCTCCCTCTTGGCTTTGCTGCGGGAGAAGAACAGGCAGCCACATGCAGACTGACGACTCTCCTGCTGGTGACAGATCACTAGTGTGCAGAACAGGATTACGGTGCCAGCCTTCCCAGGCCCGAGGAGCAAAGGCGGTTGGGCCGGGATGAGGTGAAGGAAAATCAGAATAACCATAAGCAGAAGCGATAATGAAAAGAGGAGGAAGGACTGGGTGGTAGATGTAGATACAGTGTTGAGGGGCTCTGGGGAGGCTGAGTGCAGACGGGAAGTGGAGACAGAGCCTGGGGCTGCTGGGTGTGTGTCTGGGAGATATGTGGGTGTGTTTGCAGAGGAAGCTGTGGGGGCATGTGTGTGTGCAGAATCCATGGTAGGGAGGGGTTTTATTGATGTAGGCGTGGGAGGGTGTGTGCCGTAGGGTGTGGAGGGTGGGGGTGGAGAGAAAAGGAGGGAAGGGGGAAGGACTTTCCTGGAATGCCTGATCACCTATTTCACACAGGAGAACTGTTAGCTGCCAGGGAGTCAAGTCTCCCTGGTGGGAACAGACCAGCTCCCATGGACCCCAAGATGTTTGCCAACATTTGGCCCATGGAGGGAGCAATGCAGTTTCTGATTTTTTTCCACACCCTGATCCATGATCTTTCCCAGGGACTGATGTCTTTGCTTACGTATTATAGTGTTGGTCAGAGAGCAGTGTTTCTTGGCCAACAGTCTGGTGAATGGAACTGTAAATTAGAAATAACTATTTTCTAGTCTTGGTGTCTTTTGGGTCCCTGCTCTAATATTTCTGTGCCTTGATTCCCAATTTTTCTTCTCACAAGAAAGAATACATCAGCTAGCTGGAGGAAATGTGGTATAGAATTAAAAAGTGCAATGAATAATTACACAGATCAATGAGTGACAAATTTTAATTCAATCTGAGACAACTTCTACTAACTGTAGCTACTAAAAACTAGAAGAGATCGCCATAGGAAGTAGTATGTGTCATGTTATTACACATATTCAAATGGAGGGAAAACCACCACTTATTGGGCATTTAGGGAGAATTTCTTTTTTTTTTTTATTCTTTATTTGAAACAAGGTCTCGCTAAGTTGTGGAGGGCCTACTAAGTAGCTGAGGCTGGCCACGAACCCGGACCCTCCGGTCTCAGCCTCCCAAGTACTGGGATTACAAGCATGCGCCACCACACCCGGCGGGAGAATTTCAATAGCAAATAAAGTTTAATTTAAGATACTCTGAAGAACTTTATGCAAAAACTCTGAGATGTTATGATTCTAGGACTCTATCATACTTTAAGCAATACAGAATTATTTTTAATATTAAAGTATCTTAGATATGAAATATTAAATGGGCAACCAACAAAACGTCCACAGCATATAAATGCACAGAGAACTTGAGGCCACAGCAACCCCCCAAACAAACTAGATTTAGAGAAAGAAGGTTATGCTATGTACCAGGGAGAGATATTCAATAAAAATGGGCCTGAACTCTTGTCAGTCATTCCTGAATAGCCTCTATCTGTTGCTAGGAGAGATCCAGTCCAACTTTGCGTAGCAATGAAAGAATGCTAGAGTTTTCCTTCCCTTCAGTGATTAATAACTTTCAGATGTTTTTTGACCACCCAGTTTAGACACATACCAGGTGCTTGTTTGGGAGATGATACAGCAGTCCTCAGAACTTCCTTAGCTTTCCAAGCACTGTTGATAAGACTTCTCAAACTTTATCCTGCTCTCAAATCTCCAGGGGAATCTGTTAAAATGCAGATTCTGATTCCTAGGCCTGGGATTCTATAACTCTAAGAGATGCTGATGATGCCTGTCCACAGGCCACTCAAAGAAGCAAGACTGAATGGGAAAGCAGTTAGGAAATTCTAGGTACTCACTAGATATTCCCAGGCAAGGACACACAATACACCAGGGGGAGAAGATTCAAAACTATACCTCTATGGGCTCACAAAATTAATGGCAAAAAAGGAGAGAAGCCTCAGGATGCTATCTAAAAACCATCCTATGGTTCTGTTCTGTAGCATAGGTGAGGAAGTAAAAGATTTGTATGGGCTAGATGGGGGTCTTCCTGGGATGGTGAAAATGTGGTCTATTAGGTTAAATGTCAGGGATATCCTGGGAATTCCAGGATACACTGTCAAGTAATGAAGTTAGTTTTCATCTCTTCTTACCTGGTCTCAGGCTTCCCAAAACATGCCTTTTCCTAAGAGAGAACTTTGATCTTTTCTCTCAAGATTTTGACCCCTGTTAATTATCTTAATCTCCTCAAAGGGATCAGACAGTAAAGATTTTAAGATGTGACCTTTCCCAGGGAACTCTATAGAGACCTTGGATTTCCAAGATACTAAGGGAGAAAGCTCTGTCAGCAAATGCTGATAGAAGGCTTGAATGGTCTCCTGGTTCCTCCACAGACTGACCTATCCAGGATAAAAGGAATGGAAAGAAGTGTTATTTGGAGGGAATGTCCTAAGAAGGATCTCAGTCTCTTCCTAATGAATCAGGATTGAGAAGGTCATAGGATGAAAATCTTTGTCCCAAAGAAAGACATTTGAGGATGCGAGTAGCTAAGGTTGTCAGCCATTCTCCAAATGGCTATTCATTTATATTGCTTCAATGAATCAGAAATAATTGGATTCCACCCTGTTTCTCATCTCAGAACAGATAGTAACTAATGTTGTACCATATATTTTAAACCATACTAAGAATATAAAAATTACTTGCTTCAACCATCTACCACTTAGCTCTCCAGCAGTGTTGTCCATCTGGAACACAACTAAAAACCAAGAATTATGCAAAAAGTTCCCTGAGCAGGCAAAATAGATGCCATTAAATTCATGCATTAAAGCTCATAAGAGCTCAAGGTCTTAGTATTTATATAATCAACATTTCTCAATGCCAGTAGTCTATTACTGAAAATCAGATGTTCTACATAGAAAAAGCCTACTAGAATGCTATTTCCCACTATTTTAAATGGGAAAAATTATAATGTATAACATATCAGCCTTAAACCAACAAATTTCTTAAATGGTAACTACTACACAGTGGAATGCATATATGTGGGTAACACGCTACCACATTATGATGTAAATTGACTAAATAAGGCTTGCTAATCCTCAAAGAATTGATACGATGTGGTAAAAACAACCTCTAAACATGGGTGGCTTACACAACAGAAGTTTATTTCATGCTACAATGAGAATCCAATTGGGCCTCTGCTCAACTTAGTCACTTGGGAGCCATATGCCAATAGAGCATCCACCATCTCTCTATAAGAGGCTTCAGGGTTTACTGTGGCACAAGATAAGACTTCTGAAAGTCAAAAGTTAGTTTTACTATGCTTTGATCCAGAAATAACACAAGTCACTTTCTACTCATGTCCCTCCAGCCAGAGCTAGTCACAAGGCACAACGCACCTACAAGAGCATGAGAACATATGGCAGAGCAGATGGATCACTGTTCCTGTCACACGTACACCATTATTTTATAGGTCTCTATGGAAAAAACAACCTATCAATTAAACTATGACTTAAGGCTTTCTTATAATTTAGAATGAGATATTTGGACACAGTTTTTTTTTTTTTGCGGTACCGGGGATTGAACCCAGGGGTGTTCTACCTCCGCGCTACACCCCCGGCCCTATTTTTTATACTTTATTTTGAAACCGGGTCTCACGAAGTTGCGGAGGGCCTCACTAAGTAGAGAGAGAGAGAGAGAGAGAGAGAGAGAGAGCTGAGGCTGGCCGTGAACCCAGATCCTCCGGTCTCTGCCTCCCAAAGTACTGGGATTACAAGCATGCGCCACCACGCCCGGCCAGATTTTAAAAAAAAAATCATTTATCCCTCTTATATACCAAATAAGGTAAATTAACAAAAATAAATCTGTTAAAGTATTCTCTAAAACTTTTGGACATTCAGAGACTGACTTTTCTGGGTCATATTTGGATTCAATCATGGCATGATGTTTTGCTACAGATCAGACTCTGCCACCAAGACTGTCGGGGAAATGGCATTTCTTAAAAGAAAGTTCCATTATTGTCTCTAAGACTTTCTTCCAAACCACAGATATCCATTATGCAAGTTTTAATTCTGGAGCTTTATTGATCCTACTGGAAGGTGTTCATGGAAGGTTTTCGGACAATAATAGATTCATACTCCTTGACTTCAAAGTCTAAAACACCTTTAATATCTTTGAATGTTTTATTCTCTGGAGCTGGGCATCTATCCAGTTCAGGCCTTGAAGGTAACAGTAAATCACTATATTTTCAATGAGCTCAATCTCATTTTTACTTTGAAATGCCATATAATTGCACATATTTCAATACATGTATATAATGTGTAATGATCAGATAAGGGTAATTGGCATATTTATCATCACATTTATCATTTCTTTGTGTTGGGAACATTTGAAATCCTCTCTACCAGATATTTTGAAATAAATAATTATTGTTGACCATAGTCATCCTAATGTACTATATAGCACAATGAAAATTATTTATCCTAGCCAATTGCACCTCTGTACCCCCTTGTCATGGTTAGATATAGAATGCCCCCTAAAGAGCTCATGTATTAAGCCCAGGGTTGATATGGTTAAGTAATGAGAATTGTAACCTCATCAGTAGATAAATCCTGGGTGGGAACCTAGAGTAGAAGGGTGTGGCTGGAGAAAGTAGGTCCCTGCAAGTGTGGCCTTAGGGACTGTGCTTGCATCTTTGACTCCCCTCGCTTGCTTGCTCTCTTGCTTCAGGCCTTCATTACTTGAGGAGCAAAGCCTTGTGCTCTCCCTCTCTCTTCTTCCTGCTGCCATGCCCTGAGACCCACAGTCCCCAGCTTTACATGGTCTGAACCCAAAAATCTCCAAGGAAACTGTGAGCAAGTAAATCTTCCTGTAAGTTGTGTGGTCAGTCTTTTAGATTATATCAGTGAGAATGCTAAGACACCTCTGTATCCATTAACCATCCTCTCTTCATCTTTCTCATGCCTCCCCTACATTCTCAATCTCTGTTAACCATTATTCTACTCTCTACTTCTGTGAGATCAACATTTTAGCTTCCACATGTAAGTGAGAACATGCAATACTTGCCTTTCTGTGCCTGACTTATCCATATTGCTGCAAATGATAGAATTTTTTTATTTTTATGGCTAAATAATACTCCATTGTGTATATGTAACACATTTCCTTTATCCATTCATCCATCGATGAACACCTAGGTTGATTCTATAGGGTGATGATTGTGAATGGTGCTACAAGAAACATGGCAATGCAGACATCTCTTTGACATCATACTGATTCCTTTCCTTTGGGTGTATAAGCAGTAGTGGGATTGCTGGATCATATTCTAGCAATCCCACTACTATTCTAGTTCTATTTATAGTTTTTTGAGGAGCCTCCAAACTGTTTTCCATAATGGCATCCTCTCCAGCATTTGTTATTTTTGACTTTTTGATAATAGCCATTCGAACTGGGGTGAGATGATATCTCATCATGGTTTTGATTTACATTTCCCAGGTGATTAGTGATATTGAGCATTTTAATGTACTTGTTGAACATTGGTATGTTTTCTGTTGAGAAATGTCTGCTCAGCAAGCTTATTCTTTAATGGACCAAGTTCTCAAATGGACGATGTTCTCATGTAACTATGAAGCACCTATGCCATGAACACTGCCAGTGTGAGAAGCCATAGTTTATAAGACATGTCCTGAATTCAGAGATGTTGAAATATAAAAATAAAGTGAAAATGTGAAAAATAAACTAAATTAAGCATGTTTTAGAATCTATTAAACATCCTGCTTTGAAAAGGCTAAGCTTGGACTGAATCTCAGCCTTGAAACGCTTTGAAAATGATGGGCAGTTATTATTGTTGTTTTCTTGATGATTGCCATTCTAACTGAAGTTAGATGGAACCTCAGGGTAGTTTTGATTTGCATTTCCCTGATTGCTAGTGATGTTGAATATTTTTATATATTTATTGGCTATTTGTATGTTTTCTTTTGAGAATATAAACAATAATAAATGTTGGAGAGCATGTGGGGAAATAGGAATTCTTATACATTGTTGGTAGGACTGCAAATTAGTATAACCACTATGGAGATCAGTATGGAGACTCCTCAAAAGCCTAGGAATGGAATCACCATATGACCCAGCTATACCACACCTTGGTATCTTTCCAAAAGAATTAAAGTTAGAATACTATAGTGAAGCCTGGCATGGTGGCGCATGCCTGTAATCTTAGTACTTGGGAGGCTGGGACAGGAGGATCACAGGTTTAAGACCAGCCTCAGAAACGTAGTGAGACCCCTTTTCAACATAAAAAATAAAAAAGGGCTGGGTGTATAGCCTGGAGGAAGAATGTCCCTGGGTTCAATCTCCAGTACCAAAAAAAAAAAAAGAATACTATAGTGATACATGCATACTCATGTTTATAGTAGCACAATTCACAATAGCCAAATTATGAAACCAACCTAGGTATCCGTCAACAGATGAATGGATAACATAAATGTGGTATATATACAATGAAGTTTTAGTCAGCCATAAAGAGCAACAAAATTATGTCATTTGCAGGAAAATGGATGGAACTAGAGAATGTTATACTAAATGAGATCAGCCAATCTCAGAAAGTCAAGAGTCGAATGTTTTTCTCTCATATGTGGAAGTTAGAAAATAGGAGACAAAAGTGACTTTAGATAATTGAGGAGAGTGACCAGTAGAATAGTGAAAGGAAATAAAGGGAGGAAAGTGGGGAGGGGAAAGGAAGAACTGATGAAAGAAACAATTCAAACCGGGTGTGGTGGTGCATGCCTGTAATCCCAGTACTTGGGAGGCTGAGACAGGAGGATCAGGGTTCGCGGCCAGCCTCAGCTACTTAGTGAGGCCCTCTGCAACTTAGTGAGATGCTGTTTCAAAATAAAGAACAAAAAATAGGGCTGGGGTGTAGCCCAGATGTAGAATGCCCTGGATTCAATCCCCAGTACCGCAAAAAAAAAAAAAGAAATAATTCAAATCATGCTATACCCAGGTATGAAGGTGTCACTATGGATCTCACTAGTATATATGCAGAAGGGTGAAGAGCGGGGTGGGACCTGAAGGGAAACACACCAGACCTGTGTGTATGTTTGTTTGTATGACTTTGAACCTCACTATGAAGTAAAACTACAATATACCAATAAAAGCATAAAAAAAAGGAAAAGTAAATGATTGGCAGAAGGAATGGGGGAAATCCCTGTGATTTAAAAATTATGGCAGTTTTTTTAATCCATATAGATGCCAGCTAGTATTTATCTTTAGGAAAGATGGTTCTTTTATTTTGGGTAAATTATCAGAATGAGTCATTTAGGTTTTCAAACATAAACAAAGGCCTTGTTCTAAATTGGTGACTTTCAATCAGGGTGACTCTGAGTTGCTAAATATCTATATTATAACTCAAAAAACAAATGTCTGTTTTATAATCTGTAGGACTGTACCTTGTGTTTCCTTTAGATGAATACTAATTTTGTTTAAAGCGAGAATTCAGAATATATTGGGCCTGAAGTGTATTCTGAATTCATTTGGAGATTTGTGTGCATTATTTTTCAGAAGCAAAATCTGGAGACTGTATGAAGGATGAGCAGGCAAGATTTGCATTTCCTGCTAGCAGACAGAACATACAAAGAACAGAACTACATTGGTAGAGCTCAGTCAGGCCTGGATTATCAAATATCCACGTGTGATATCAGGTTAAACAACCTAGAATGTGTTGAGGTTGGATTATTGTGCTTTAACACATTGTCTTGCTGTCCACCTTGATAAATTTTTTATTCTGCTGATCTGTTGTTTTAGGAAAAGTACCAAGATGGCTGGTACCAATAAATGATGATTGGAGAAGTGGGCCTTAGGCTGGAGAGTGAAAACATCTCCTTCTATCTCAGGAGACTGGCCATGGGCTCATACTTAAGAGTTGTAAATACCTTTGGCCTGCTTCTGAGGTTGGATTGAGCTGGGCAGGGATGGGAATGGAACAGGATTATCCCTAGAAGGACTCAGAATGAGTCTGAGCCTCCCTGGGTTCAAGGGTAAGCTCATCCATAGCCAAGCCCAGCAGTAGTACCAAAATGTGCTTCTTTCCTGTTAGTACATAATTTTTAGTTAAGCTTGTTAAAAGTGCAGCCTGGTTTCTGGAGGCTAAGCACTCTCCTCTGAAGTCAAAGAGAGGGAGCAGCAAATTAGGAGTAAAGGTTTGTTCTGCAAGCCCATTCCCTATAGTGAAAACAGAGATTGGGAGAACAGGGGAGAAGAACCTAGTTCTAGTTGACGTAAATTCAAACACTGAAGGAAATGAAAAGGAAAGACCACCACAGCTCCCTGGGATCAGACTATGATTAAGTCGCGCCGCGCATCCCAGCTGAAACCCAGTGTCCTAAGAAATCATTCTCTTAGACCACAGTACAATAACAGGTGTTCCTCATGACAACTCCAAGCCCTCAAGGAAAGGTTAAGTTTGGAAAACTCTAAGAGCACATAAAAGTCATACCACTATTGAGAAAGATTTTTACAACTTAATATAAACAAAATACTTATGATAGAGTAGCATAACACCCAGTTATTTGGAACACTTGTTTTTTATTTGTCTGTTTGTTGTTTTGTGGTCACTGATTTCCCTGAGAAACCTGGATAGTCAGAGATTTGCTGTGTTCAGTTCATGGCCCCAGTACTGCAAGGCACTTTGAAGACAAACATGGTATTTTCCCTGAAAGCATTTGGAGATGTTCCCTGTGTGTTTCTAACAATGCTCTAGCAGCGCATATGAATCTAACAAGCATGAATTTATCTAAATCTTTCTTTAGCCTATTTATATTTGTGGACTATGCAACATCTTGAGGATAATGAGTTCCATATGTTTACTACCCACTGTATAAAGTAATGCCATCTTTTATTTATCTTTAAACTACTTTCATAGAATTTCAATGGGAGCCCCTGAGTTTTAGCATTGCCGGATTTGAGGAAGTTCTCCTGTCCAGGCTGCAGCTAGCCCATATAGGCCTTTCTGCAGATAAGAAATGGCACTCTCTCTAGGCACTAGATTTAGAAATGGGTGCTCCCTCTTTCAGACAGATACAACCCTGTGCCAGTTGCATGGCTCTGTGAATGAAGTGTAGGTTGGATTTTAGCTCCAGCCTGGCATTCCCCTCCCATACCTCATGCCCTTGGCTGGGTGCCCATGTAGGGTACAGCTAGTACAATTGTATACAGCAAGTATGGGCCCCACCAAGTAGGTTCTTCAAAGATTTTACAGATAATGATAATGTTTTGTCTCAGGGATCATCTATGTGATCTTCTTTCTGTTAATTTCTAATTTAGAGCCTTTCTAGAGATGTGGGGCAAGGGCTGAAGAGAAGCCCAAGCACTCTGCTCTCTTCTGCCCTCTATCCCCCTACTCAGTGACAGCCAGTAAGTTTTTTGGTTTAAGGGTAGCTATAAAATGGGGGCCAGAGGAACCAGTCAATAGTGGATTCCATTTCTAGGATTTCAGATGGAGAATCTAGAGATGATGATCTTACAATCATCATTTAGGTTAATTTGCCTCAGACTCCTTGCCTGCTTTTTGCCCCTGTAGGGAATTGTTAGAAATTTTTCTATATGTTTTTCTAAGTTTGACGTGTTCTTTCTTCATTCTGTCTTCACCAGCTCAAAACTGTACCAATTGTACTTGTTACCTTTCAGATTTCATTCTGCATTTCTTTTCCAAAAATACATTCAAATCCTAAATAATATAAGAACTAGCAGTTCTAATTTTTTAAAGAAATTAAGAATTACTGAAGATCATAATTTAAAAAGAGAATTCTAATCCGGGTGCAGCGGTATACGCCTGTAAGCCTGTGATCCCAGTACTTGGGAGACTGAGACAGGAGGATTGCAGGTTCGAGGCCATCCTTGGAGATTTAAGAGGCCCTGTTTCAAAATAAAAAATAGGGTAGGTGTATAGCTCAGAGATAGAATGCCCCCTGGGTACAATTCCCAATACCAATCACCAAAAGAAAAAAGAAAAAAAAAGATAATTCTAAGCCTGTTCTCTTTTTAGATACATTGTCCTAGGACAGTGATGGACACTTGGTTGACACTCAGTGAAAGAATGAATGAATGAAATGAGTTCTTTTCAGGTTTTGCTTGTTCTATATAAGCAATCTCTGTTATAAACAGTTTCAAGACGTGCACTCCCCTTGTTCTCTCAGTGAACACTGGAACTTTAGTGATGTATAGGTTATGTATTAGATCCTTCTAATATGTTAGACATAGTAGTTAGTCATACAATGAAATTTCATGTGATTGTCCAACTTTCTTTCATCCCAGGTCTTTTCCCCATTTTAAAATATAGCAAGTATCTATAAAACTAAAATTCTAATTTCAAATATCTATAGATGAAATGTGTACATATTTTTCTTCCTTCTACCATAGTAGAGGTTTCCTGGGGAAGAAATATTCTATATTAACAGCAATCAATAGAGGTTCTTTGCCTATATACCTTCTCTTCAATGGAGAATTCTGCTATTTTGAATTATTTAATTAAAAATGTTTTAAAATTTTACTATGAACAGATTTAAACACATAAAAATAAACAGTAAATGGGACCCCTAGATACTCATCATCCTGATTCAATAATTATCTACAGCTATAGCTTTTTTGTTTTGTTTGTTTATTTTTTAGACGTGCTATGACTTCTGTTGTCCCTTCTGAAACTCAAATTCTCAGGTTCTTCCTCCTCTAGTGGGTATTTTTATTTTAACCTTTTGGGAAGTGTTGGACATTTATATAATCACACACTCCTGACACCTCTATGTATATCATACGCATAATCACATGAGATGCTGATTCAACTCCTGGTCACTTGGTGTCTGAGTCCACTTACTGTAGTGTTATAGATACTTTTCTGTCCTAATCAACACATTTCTCCATGGGTCTCATATTTCTGCATTTCTTGCTAGCAAAGTGCTGGCTTGCCCTTTGTTCCTTTAGAAGGATGTTTGTACAGTGAAAAGTCTTGCTAGAGGTAGTGTCTCTCTCTGGAGCAAACAGCAGACATACTTACTGACCAATATAAAATATTTGGGTTCCATAAACTCAGGTTCTCCTCCTGTAACTCGACCTACTGCATGAACAGATGTCACTCTAAAAACTATGGCAGGCTAAATGATTGGTTTTCAAGTAGTGTAAATGTCAGATCCTTCATGGTGTTGACAATGATGATGGGATGCTGACAAAGACATAGCTTTATGGAAGAGAAAGGATGAGTGCTTCACAGGCCAATAAACAGGATTCAGGGGAAGCCCATGGGTATCAGTAGTGAACTGAACAAATCATATAGACAGCAGGGGAATAAATTGTCCTCTACTATGTTGCCTGCTATGTTAGTTTTCCACCACTGTGACAAAATACCTGAGATAAACAACTTCTAAGGAAGAAAGATTTATTTTGACTCACTATTCAAGAGATTGCAGTCCACAGTCACTTAGCCTAATGCTTTTGGGCCTGTGGCAAGGCAGTATGTCATGGTAGAAGTGCATGGCAGAGGGAAGCCGCTCACCCATGGCGGCCAGGAAGCAAAGTGAGACAAAGGGGTTGGGTCCTAGTATACTCTTCAAGGGCATGGCCCGAAGGACCTACTTCATCCAACAAGACCCCACCTCCTAGAGTTTCCATCACTGTCCCACAGTGCCACTGGGAGGGAACCAAGCCTTCAATACAGGAGCTTTTGGAGGACACTTAAGGTCCAAACCAGCCGGGCACAGTGGCTCATGCCTGTAATTCCAGTCCTTGGGAGGTTATGACAGGAGGATCACAGGTTCAAGGACAGTCTCAGCAACTTAGTGAGAACCTCAGCAACTTAGTGAGACCATATTTTAAAATAAAAAACAAGTAGATAAAAAGGGAGGGCTGGTGGGGGGTGTAGCTCAGATGTAGAATGCCCCTGGGCTCAATCCCCAGTACCAAAATAACATAACATAACATAACATAACATAACATAACATAACACAACATAACATAACAACATAACATAAAATAGAGCTAGGCGTGGTGGCACACACTTATAATCCCAGTACTTGGGAGGCTGAGACAGGAAGATCGCAGATTTGCAGCCAGCCTTAGTTATTTAGTGAGGCCCTCTGCAACTTAGTGTGACCCTGTTTCAAAATAAAGAATAAAATATAGGGCTGGGGGTGTAGCTTGGAGATAGAATGCCTATGGGTTCAATCCCCAGTACCGCAAAACAAATAAATAAAATAAAATGTCCAAACCATCATACGTGCTAATGAGAAGGAGCTGGGAAGGTGATTGCAAGTGGAGTATCAGGAAGTAGATTCAGAGGTAGTTGCCTGAATAGTGCCCTGATTATTGCTAATTCTCCTCTGGGTAGGAGAACTTCCTCACCAACTGGGAGGTCAACCTCAAACCTACCCCACTGAAATAGCCAGTATTAAGATTCTTCCTGGGTAGCAGATGGCTCCACTCTGTTATGGAAAAGTTATAGGGATACACATCTAGACTAAGCATGAAAGGAGGTTTTTGACACCACTATGGGCAAAAACCTAGAAAATCATTAGGACTTTGGCTGGTCTGCTTAGGAAATGAGAGGGCAGATATGTAATACTTATTAAGGAGGACTGGCAACAGCTGGGCTTTCTTACAGCTCAGCCCCTCCTGCAATCTATAATACTATCCTTAAATCCATTTGGAGATGACAGGAAAAGACATATACATATATGTATATATATATATATATATATATATATTTTCCCCAGTGAGTCCTGACTGCTAAAAGGGAGCTTTGGCTTTCTTGAGGAGATTTTCCTAAAAGAGAAAAACTCCTGTGGGAAACCATAGATGAGACATTGGCTAGGATCCAGGCCATTAATTAGGTTTATAATATTGTTAGACGAGAATGAAAAAAAAATGTTCTCTCCACCCCCCCCTTCCGTGACCTCAGCCATGTTAAGGAAGAATGATTAGAGATGGGAGCTAAGGTCTTCCTCTTCCCAGTGGGGATTGAAGACCATATACTTCCATCTCAGTATGTTGGGAATACTGGAGGGAGAAAGAGATCAAACATTGATTACCTTACCTGGACCTGTGGGAGGGAAAAGAAGGCATGCAGATTCAGCTAATGGGGTTTAGGCAGGGTTCACAGTGGGGAAAGGAAGCTAGCTTTATAGGTAAAGTCGTTTGGGCAATTTAGTGTTCTACTGTTGCTACATCCATGTCTCAAGCTTAGATAGGGATCAATGCTCACACTTGCCTGTCCCATAAGTGGTTGAAGGAGTCTCCTAAGAGCCTCATGTGGAGACAGCTAATGGGACACATAAACGTTAGTGATGCTGGGGAGTTCTTACCCCTGGAGGAGCACCCACACACACGCTGGAGGCCTTGCCACATGAGTCTTGATCTCTTAAGTGCCAGTGGTTTGGGGTGCCATCAGTCTGCAAAGTGGGTTCTGTCCCAGTTGCAATGTCTAGAACAGTTGGTGCTATGGGAGCAACAGTTGAATGGGTTGCCAATGTGTGCATCCAGATATAGGAAGAGCTTCTACCCTCTGCTGTCAACAGCTTTTATCATATAGATGGTGTCTTGTCGATTGGCAAATTAAAAGCCTCTGTTTAATCACCCTAACCGCAGTATTACCATACCCCCATTATCACTAGTGGCTGATGAAACCCAACAAAATCCAGGGGCCTGTTGGCCAAGTGAAGTTTCTTGGAATTACATGGTTGGAGTCACATTCACAATTTCTTTGGCATTCAAGGAAAAACTACTGTCTCTGTAACCCTTTCTACGAAAAATAAGGTCCATATCGGATGCTTTGAGTATTAGAGTCAGTACTTACCTTGCTTGGGTATTCTATTTGATTTTTTGGTAAGCTAACTTGAAAATCACTGTCCTGAGTGGAACACAAACCAACAGGCTGCATTAGAAGCTGTCCTGAGAGTGTCAACACACTCTCTATTTTGGGGTCCATTCTGAGCTACATGTCTCTGAGACTGCTGTTTTTGTTGATTGGAGCCTCCGGTGAAGGAAGTTACCTTCCACTCAGAGATTCCCCCTTGGGGTTTTAAACTCATTACCTCCCTGATGCAGTGACCAGGAATACCCCTTCTGAAAACTAGCTATTAGCTTGCTATTGTGCTCTTGTCAAAATGGAATGCCTGACCCGTGGAAGCCTGGTTACCCTCTGGTGTGGTATGTCTCTTTTGGGGTGAGTCAACTTGGATTCAGTGACTAACAAGTAGGGAAGGGCAAATGAGCTCCACTCAGCAAGTTAAAATGCTACATTCAACAGTACAAGCAGCTTGGCCTCAGCCGCCTCTGGACTCCACATGTAAGAGTGGTACCTGTTTCTCAGGGCAGAGCTCTCTCCACACTATGTCAGCTGAAGCGAAGTCACTGGCTCTCTAGGGCCCTTGGTTCACAGCAGTTTCCCTAAACACCAGGGCCTGATTGGCTAAGTTGACATCAGGCAGTATTCACTGGTGCAGTGGTTGCTCAGCCTCAGTGCCAGGGATGCAAAACCCAAAATGAATGAGGTTGCTTTGCGCAGTGAGCAGAACTCAAGCCCTTTCTCACAGCGCTGGCCAATACTATCCTTGACCAGCAATGTTATGGTGTTTAACTGACTCTTGGACTGTTGTCAATGGCCCAGCCATTTGGTCTGTCACTGTGATAGTCAATCTAATTTGTCAACTTGACCGGATCATGACACACCCAAGATCATGTGACTTTGGTTGTGTAACAGCAGATTAAACAGAAAGTCCTGCCCTAAATGTAGGCAGCAGGGTTCTGATAGGTGCAGGACTTAGATAAAAGAAGGAGAAAGCTGCGTAGAGGGATGCGCGACTCTTTCCGAAGAAAACGCGTCTGCTCTCGTCTGAGATCGTCGGCCTCCAACTTCGCCGTTTCTCTAAAGAGCTTCTTGATCTTCTGCTCTCATCTGAGATCGTCGGCCTCCAGCCCTTCGAACTGAAACTTCACCATCGTTTCTCCGAAGAGCTCTTAGACCGCTCGACCAGCTACTGGTTCCTCTGACTCTCCATGTGCAGTCGGAACTTGGGACTACATTGTAAGCTGATCTGATAAATCCCTTTTTCCATATACTCATTCTGTGCATTCTGTTAGTCTAGTGAACCCTGACCAATACAGTCACTTAGAAACTAAAGATTGGCAGATTAAAACACCCCTGTTTAGGGAATTGTGGCTGCTGATGGAACTCTTCAGATAGAGCCCATGCCCAGAGTCCATGATCTGAGATCAACTGGACTTAAGCTGCTGATTAAGCCAGTCCCACCCAGATTTCCACCATTGCTGCATGGGTCTATCACAGTACAAGACATGGAACATGTTCACCATCACAGACTGGACATAAGGTAAAGGTGTCTGTGTTCATGATGCAGAGGATAGTGCTGCCTGCCAGACTTGGAACCAAGACCAAAACGTTGGCCTGTTTGTCTTGCAACGACGGAAGACACATCACATGGAGCATTGACCCCACCCACCATGGCAGACTGACTTTTTATTCCCTCTCAGGGATACCCAGGGGCTCATTGCTATTGACACTTTTCTACTCTTTGGTATTTCTGTTCCAGTCTGATCAACCAGCTCTGGCCACAACCTTATGGCTCTTGAAACTAATCTATGCCATGTTTTTGGCTATCTGCACCATTTGTAGTCTGGCCGTGGTATACTCTCTGCCACAAAAGCCACTTAATGATGGGCGGATAGTCAAGGTATTTGATGAAGCCTCTGTGCTCTCTGCCATTCACAGGAATCTGGTATTGTGGGACACTGGAACGGCCTCCTCTATGATAATTCCAATTCTACCTCTCTCACATCTTCCTGATCCACATGCCTTACTTAGTAAGACAATTTATTTATTTATTTATTTTTTGCAGTACCGGGGATTGAACCCAGGGGTGTTCTACCTCCGTGCTACACCCCTAGTCCTATTTTTTTTATACTTTATTTTGAAACCGGGTCTCACGAAGTTGCGGAGGGCCTCACTAAGTAGAGAGAGAGAGAGACAAAGACAGAGAGAGAGAGAGAGAGAGCTGAGGCTGGCCGCGAACCCGGATCCTCTGGTCTCCGCCTCCCAAAGTACTGGGATTACAAGCGTGCGCCACCACGCCCGGCTTAGTAAGACAATTTAATCATTGAATACAACTCTTCCCGGATAGGGATCATTTTCTTTTAGTTGCTTCCTGGGTAATGATTAGGATGAAAGAGGTAGGGAGTTAATATAGACCTCTTTTGAAAATTCAGGACTCTGCCCACATCATTGTCAGGCATGATGCTTTTATTTTTTCTTTTAATGGCAACCCCAGGCTAGTAGGATTGATTCAACTGCTATAGAAGTGAGTTATAAATGTCCTTTGTCTCTTATTTCTTCCTATTTTCTTATGTCTTCTACTAGAATCCATAAAATACCATTCTTCATAGTTCTTGACACCAACCCCACACTGAAAAATAGTCTGGATTATAAAACAACAATCATTGCATAGAACCCTACAGAATATTTTTTATTTTACCTTTCTCCCTAGTATTGCCCAAATCAATAGTGATAATTCTGTTACCTGCTCTTATGGACTCAGCAAGATTATACTAGAAAATTTTTTACAAAAAAAATGGAAATGAGTGGGATTCGGGCACTATTTGTTCCCCTAGTATTACCACGCAGGGGAAGAGATGTTGTATTTTCTTTGCCGGTTGCCTTCATACTTATAAGGTCCAGGGTGTGATTACCTATGGGAGAGTGTGCTTCTTAATGACCTTTCGTTGGTGGCGACACAATGTCTACAACAAAGAAACTAATTGCAGAAAAGATTGTATGCAGCTCAAATCAGGGTTGCCTAATTGAATCCAATACTGCTGCTGGTAGCTATGAATATATTTAAAGAATTTGTTGTGAAAGCTCCTCTTAGGTTTACTGTTGTGATTCAGCCTCCGTGCAGTGAGATTACAGGTCAGGGGGTTTCTGGTACTATGGGGATAATGTTAGCTTACAATGTGTGTGTGTGTGTGTGTGTGTGTGTGTGTGTGTGTCCCTTCAGGACCTTTTCATGCACTCAAACCCAGGCAGAATGAAAGAGTTATTTCCTCATTTACTAACAAAGGTTTCTGTGGTTACCATAAAGCTGGACTTCCAAAGGTCTTTGTTTATAGTAGTTGGTGTGTAACAGTTCTGACATACGTTCTTCACTTGTCTTCGCACACATGTGATAGCTATTACTCATGGAAACCTCTTGAGGCTTAGGGCCTGGATATCGAAGAGCCTTCAAAGACATGCCTGGAAATTGTCATGGCTAACTGCTCAGCAACTGTACTATGACACATGACATATGTAAGGGAATTTGTGAATGATTCAATAAATATCTGTTGAGTGCCTACTATGGGCAGGTATTATACTGGACACTAAGAATAGACAGATACTAACATGTTGGCCTATGAAAACCTAGCAGTCTGATTGGAGGCAACCATACATAGGTCTAAAAGCCAATAATTATTCTACATGTGGGTATAAAATATTAAGTAGGAATATAGAGAAGGAAATGATTAATTTTGCTTGGAATTAAAAGAGAAAATTAAGAGTGGAAAATAGTTTTGAAGTCCACTACTATGTGCAAGAATACTGCATGTAACCTTATATTCTATGCACTATGAGGCCAGCTCTCCCCAGAGGTTGTAGCGGGAAAGGTGGGATTTGGAGTAGCATAGATTTAGGCCTGAATTTCAGCTCTTCTGTTGGTAAACACTTATTAGTTATGGGACTAAGTAAAGAATTTAACCTCTCTTGAGACCCACTTTCTTTATTGTTAAAATAAGAATGATGGTGCCCCTTCCCTGAGTTATATGGACCCAAGGAGACAACCAATGTAGAGTGTACAAATAGTCAGTGCTCCACAAATTTCAGTCTCCCTTCCCCTCCGCATTACCCCCATCTCTACATTGAGCGATGAAAAGTCAAGTTATCTGTTCACTTGGAATGATCATTTGACCATTCTTTCAGGGCAGATTTCAGAGTATTTTGAAATTTGAAAGCCAAATAATGGATGAATATAGGCAAAGGAGAACCTAACAACAAAAATAATTTTGGCTGACTGCTTTACAAAATACATTCTCTTTTTTAATCCTCCCAGAAACCCTTTAAGGGGTTTAGTGTTTCTCCCATATTTGAAGATTATTTTCTTACCTACTATGGAGTGACAATGAATAAGACTTAAATCATTTTATTGTGCATGTGTGGTGCCCTTTAGAACCCTGGGATACCTCTTTTTTGTTTCTACTCCTTAGTATGGCTTCCAAATTTAAGTGTATTGCCATTGGATGAGACAAGTCAGCTGCAGCCATCCACTACAAATGGAGCTACAAGGCCTAGTATGTAAATGTGTTTGATTGACTTAGAGCTTGGTATATTTTCTATGTTTATATAGCAAGAGCATATTGCTTCATTAAGAGTAATTAATTTAGCCGGGCATGGTGGCACACCTACAATCCCAGTGTATGGAAAGCTGAGATAGGAGGATTACAGATTTGAAGCCAGCCTCAGCAATTTAGTGAGACTCTGCTTCAAAATTAAAAATGAAATAGGGATGGGGGTGTATAATGACCCTGGGTTCAGCACCCAAAAAAAAAAAATAAAAAGAAAGAGTATTTAATCCAAAAGTAAAATTTCTTAAAAATAACTGGTGCCAGGCATGATGGCACATGCCTGTGATTCCAGTACTTGGGAGGCTGAGACTGGAGTATCATAGGCTAATGGCCAGCCTCAGCAACTTAGTGAGGCCCTGCTTCAAAATAGAAAATAAAAAGGACTGGAGTGTAGCTTAGAGGTAGAATGCCCCTGAGGTCAATCCCCAGTACCAAAAAAAAAAAAAAATACAACTGATAAAGAATACAAACTTGTTATCTCTCCATTTCTTTTTTATCAGCATATCACAAACTTAATATTATACAAAGTTCATGACTGTAATATTCCTTTATTTTCGCGGTACTGGGGATTGAACTCAGGGGCATTCTACCTCTGAGCTACACCCCCAGCCCAATTTTTTTGTTCTTTTTATTTTGAAACAGGGTCTCACTAAGTTGTGGAGGGCCTCACTAAGTAGCTGAGGCTGGGCGCGAACCCGGATCCTCCGGTCTCAGCCTCCCAAGTATTGGGATTACAAGCGTGTGCTACCATGCCCAGCTGTAATAAATTCCTTTATTACTCACCTTGAGTCTTTGCTGGGATGAGAATTCTTCCAAGACTTGGATATGCCTCAGGGCTCTGACCAGGTTCGCGTGGAGGTAGTTTTTCTCTCAGTTGGCTGTGCCTTTTTCTCAGGCAAGAGGGTACTGAAGAGAAGACTTTTTTTGTTGTTGTTTATTTTTTTTAAACTGCTGATCATCCACAAAGACATCTGCCATGCCCTAGTTTCCCTGCTTCCACCGGCTTCCCCATGTCACTTAGGGCATAGGATAAGTGGTTCTAAGCAAGATCCCAGGTTGCACCGCAGCTCTAAGTCGATGGAAGTTAATGTTTCCTGTGTGATATATATAGATGGAAGGTGAGCCTTGAAGGCCCATGCAGAGGGTTCTGCCCTATGAGGTCATTCAGGGAAGCAGGTCCCTCCATCTGGTGGCTCCACCATGCCCGAGGGTGACATTCTGGTGAGAGCTAGGTTGATGCCCTGAGTTCCAGTGTAGGGAAGAGTGAAGTCTTCTCTCTTGTTCTCTGCCCATAAGGAAATAACCCAGGTGCTGCACACATCACTTCTGTTCATTTCCCATTGGTCTGAACTTAGGCACGATATCACGCCTACTTGCAAGGACTGGTGGGAAATGTAGTTTATAAAAGAATGACCCTATGTCTCGCTAGAACTTAGGAAACTCTATGACCGAAATAAGGGGAGAAAATAGATGCTGGGAGATAATTAGCAATATCAACAATACTTCATAAGACAAAAGTTGAAAGAACAGTAGCTACATAATGGAAGAACAGAACTTCCCCCACTGTTTTTATTTTTATTTTTCTGTTCCTAATCAGGAGGTATTTTCCCAATTTACAGTTCTTATTATCTCTGGCCCCTTTGATCCTTCTTATGTGGCAACCTCTAGCTGCATCTTCAACAGCATCCTAACTGGTGTCCCAGACTACACTCTTGTCTCCCCCAAGTCTACTGTTAACTTGGAAGCCAGTGGGATCTTTACCAAATATAAACCAGGCAGTGCTGCTTCTCTTACTAATAACTTACCAATAACTTCTCATGGCAATGAGAATCAAATCTAAACTCTTTTCCATGGCCTGATGGTTGCCATATTGACTTCTGTTTCCTTCTCTGCTCTCTGCTACTGTCTTTTGTTTGTTGGTTTTGGAAGATACCCAGCTTGTCCTCATCTCGGTCTTTTCTCTTGCTGTTCCTTCTGCTCAAGGTCCTATCTTACTAAATTGCCTCCCAATATTCAGGCCTCAGTCCCAAAGTGGTCAGTGAGGACTTCCTTGACCACCCAGCTAAGGGAGCCACACCTCCCAGTCACCATCTGTGACATAGCCAAAGGTATCACCTTCATAATGCACATCACGATCACTATTATTTATTATTTGTTTACATGTTTGTAGTGTACAAGCTCCTGGAGACAGAGACATTGTCTTGTTCTCCACTATATCCAGAGCTCCCTGCAGATAGCAATAAGCATTTAAAAGGCACTTCATGAATCTGTTAACTGACAGGTTTGATCTTTGTGAAATAGTCAAACTATGTGTCTAATACCTATTAGCACAGAGCCTTGCACTTGGTAGGTATTCAATAAATACTTATTGAATAAGTAGAACTATGCAGATCCCAGTGAATCAGAGGGACAAAGAATACCATTTGAGAAGTTTTTACATCAGCATTTTGTTCTTAATTAATACTTTTTCAGAACATTAAAGAAATAAGTAAGCTTTGGAAAAATACAAAGTATAAAGAAAAATTTCACCACTTCAAGAAAATAATTGTTACATCTCGGTAAGCATTCATATAGACTTCATGCCTATATGCATACCCACAGTTTTAAAAAAATTGGTATCATATCGTATATGCATTTTAAATAGAAAACTTGCCAAATACACTTGCCAAGAAATAATGCTTATTTTAGAGTATGGAGATGAGCATTAAAATAAATTAGGTTGTGTGCTTAACTTACATATTTTAGGTGGTGATTATAGAAAGCACAGAATAAGGTTTGCATAGACATATCTCTCAGCAGCTGTAACTGTGCCCCATGCCAGGACCCTCTGTCGAGCAGGGAAAAAAAAGAATTCTCTAGCAATCTGTCAAGCCTGAAATGCTGCTTATTTTTATTTAGGGCTAAATCTCTTTCCTTTCCACAGAAAAAAATATTGATTGCTTCTCTTTTCATATTTTCCAGCAAGACATGAAGAATATTACTGGAAGGAAACTATCAAGAAATATTTTTACCTTTATCAGAGGCTTATACATGATTCAGACTTCCATGACGGAATTGTGTGGTTAAGGCTGTGCTATCGAAATTTCAGAGGTGCTGCTGTCTTTCTGAGAAGAAAGGGAAAACAACTAGATTTGGAAATCTGATATACAAATGTATATGAATATACAAATGACATTTATAGATCCCAATACACCCATGAATATACATATCTGGCACCAAGTCACTAAGCATAAAAATGTTGTGGGGGTTTACAACTTTTTTTAAAAAGGCATTAATTGCATTAAAATAAAGCTTTCTGATTTCCAGAATAGTTTGTCTAAGGAGTTGAGAATTTGAACGAAGAGATAAAAGGGAGAAAAAGAAGTACTGGGGGTGGAAAATTGGAAAAGTTTGCATATGAATAACATAGTCTTTGGGATTTGGGCCTTTTACATGTGGAGGAAGAATCTGTGTTTCCAATTCCAACTTGGATTGTTGTGGCCAAGTCACTACCCCTCCCCAAGCCTTCATTTCTTCATCACCAAAATAAAGCAAGAGAGAGAGAGAAGAAAAACAAAAAAGAATCCCAGCAAGAGTCCTGTAGCCCACCTAAGTCATACAGAATGTCCTATCCTGCCCTAGCATTCTGTGATTCTTACCATTAAAAAAGATACTAAATGTGTAATTTTGTACAGGTTAATTATATGGGTCATTGCTATTTTTTCTCTTGCATTCTGTTTATTTCTTTGAAGGACATTGGCTGATAATTTTGCTAAATGGTGCTTTATCTGCTTCAGATGTCTTGTTTGGTACCAAAATAGCTGACTTTTCTAGTATCTAACAGCTTGAAAGTAGCTGACACTGGATGAAGTTTTAGTTGAGCCAGAGCCTCCTGGAGCGGGCGGACACTGTTCACAAAAGGAGTGGTGGCTTGTCTGAAGAAGACCCGGCTCCTGAGCATGGTCAGTGCAGAGCTCTGGTGGGCGGGACAGGGACTGGATGGGGAGTGCTGTATGGTTTTCAAGGGAGGAAAGGTCTGTGCCATAACTGGTTGTTAGTATGTGAAAATGACATTATGCTGAAGTCCCTGAGAGCTTATGAATGATAAAGCCTCCATTAGTATCCACAAAACAGTCTTCCTAATATGAAAGGAAACATGTTACCTGAAAATTACTTGCTCTCTTGAATGAAGGATTGGAGAGTGAGAAGGCAAAAATAAACAAAAATTAAAATAACCATTGGAAATGGTATGGAATGAAGACTGTCCAGGTAACAGTCATCGTTAAAATATACAATAAGAACTTTTAGGATCAAGGAAAAAAACTTATGGAGGTGCCCGACACAGTTGCTGGAAATCCCAGGTTAAGGCACAACCAAACTTTGGAAAACCTTAGAATGAAATAAACAGTCCTTCTGATTATATACCACAATGCTTTTCCTAGAACTTTTTCTTTAAAGAGATGGGAGGTGGGTTGGGCAAATAATAAAACGACCTTTTCTGAGCTGTCCTCATATACAATTTGAAAGCTAAATTTCTTGCCAACTGTGGTGATACATGCCTGTAATCCCAGTACTTGGGAGGCTGAGACAGGAGTATCACAGGTTTGAGGCCAGCCTCAACAACTGAGACCCTGTTTCAAAAATTTTAAAAAAAGTTTTTTAAGGGCTGGGGGTGCAGCTCAGATGTAGAATGCCCCTGAGTTCAATCCCCAGTACCGGGGGGGGAAAATGCTGAATTTCTTTACTGGATCTATAAAACCACCAGCTTATGTGGGTTTCAAAGGGTTGTTGGAGTTCAATTATGAAAATATTCTACTTGTTTGTGTGCCAACACCACAACCCACTCCACTTGTACCTCCAGGCCAGTGTTTCTCAATCTCTGAGCTGCTGATGTTTAGGGCCAGATAATTCTTAGCTGTGGGGCTGTCTGGTGCATTGTAGGATATTGAGCAGCATCCCCACCTCTTCCTGCTAGATGCCAGCACACCTCCCTTCTCCCCCAACCCTTACCTCCCATGTGACACCAGAAATGTTTCTAGACATGGCAGATGTCTCCTGGGTGGGGGGAAAATCACCCCCAGTTGAAAACCACTGCTTTAGTCTAAGACAAGGACCATTCCTGAGGGTTCAGAGAAGACTCAGAGAGACAACAGGGAAAGTGGCTTTCTCCAGAATTCAGATATTTATTCCCCAAATTATTCTACTTATGGGAATCATTCAACAATGCTTACAAGTGTTTTTAGGAAATTGATCTCATTCCAAGGCAAGTCAATATTACATGTATTATTTTAAACTGCGCTTTATAACTGCCTTTCTGTCTTCACGGCTCAAGTCTTTACCCTGAAGAATGCTGGTGGTCCATTCTTTGTTTTCCTGACTTGTGGCACTGCCGGGCTTCTGCTTGGAACCACATCAGGTGGTGTTTTGCTTTCTTCCCCCAAACTTTGCAAACCACTTTGATGCACTGTGGAAAACATATTTTAGGAGAATAAGTGATATTTTGCTTTGATTCTCAAAGAACCCATTTTGTCTACTAGTTAGTAGAGCAACTATTTTTAATTGGAATGAATAGTTACTTAGATCCATTTTACAATGTTACCACACAGGCTTAAAATATTTTACAATTTGCAAAATTGTAGTTTTCTTTTTTTTTTTGCGGTACCGGGGATTGAACCCAGGGGCGTTCTACCTCCACGCTACACCCCCGGCCCTATTTTTTTATACTTTATTTTGAAACCGGGTCTCACGAAGTTGCGGAGGGCCTCACTAGGTAGAGAGAGAGAGAGAGAGAGACAGAGAGACAGAGAGAGAGAGAGAGCTGAGGCTGGCCGCGAACCCGGATCCTCCGGTCTCCACCTCCCAAAGTACTGGGATTACAAGCGTGCGCCACCATGTCCGGCCAAAATTGTAGTTTTCTTATAACAATGACCTTATGACCAGGCCTCATATCTTAAGAGTGACTAGAAATTAATATATCTTATCTGAAGCTTAAGGACACACCCTAATCCAGACTTTACATTTTGTCTTTACTTGTATTTTGCTCCCAAAGAAAAGAAAAACATTACAAATGGTGAGTTTTGTTTTGTTCTGGAGTGCTGCTCTAGGTCCCCTCCTATAATTTATTTCAACCAACGTTTTTGTTTTGTTTTGTTCTGGTACTGGAGGTTGAACAAAAAAGGCATTCTACCTTTGAGCTATATCCCCAGCTCTTTTTTTTTTTTTTGAAACAGGGTCTCACTAAGTTGCTGAAGCCCTTGCTAAGTTGCCGAGGCTGGCCTCAACCCTACGATCCTCCTGTCTCAGACTCCCAAGGAATGGGATTACAGGTGTAGGACACCACACCCGGCTCAACCGTTTTCTGAACACTGACTGTGAGCTAGGACTTGGGCCCATTTTAAGCAGAGTTTTTTATTTTAGTATTAAAAATCAGTCGTATGTTTTTTAAAAGAACTGTGCTGGAACGCATCTCTTTTCCGTTATGTTGATATTAGTGAAGATTAACTACCACAAAAGTTATTGACTTCACCGTCTATATATGCAGGATGGAAATCAAGAAACAGAGGGGGGAGATAAAGAAGGCAGGCTGAATTTTTATAAAGCCAAACCTCTACCTTATATAAATTCAAATACGTGGTGAGAATTCTGTTTCCTATCACTGTACTACTTGGCATCAAGTAGATGAAGGAGGCTGAAGCTCCCGGCTAAGCTTTTATGGTCACCTGGATGGATGGCAGGCCTGGAAGAATGTCACAGGAAAACTCACGAAACATTTTCAGAGGGGATCTGGATAAAATACATTCTTTCTGGCCCATAAACTGTCCACCATGGATTTTAATATTTGCTGCTGATTGATTAGTACTAGGTTAAGTATCAGTCAGGGATGATGACACTAACATTTCCAATGCATGTAGAGTTTTTAACTTTAACTCTTACTTGCTTTTAGTGTCTGTAGCTTTTATGTTAGTTGCTGGGCCTCTAAAGCTGGTACTGATTTACTTGGCTGTGTAGGAGTTATGTAATAATATCTAGCCAGGTGTTCACAGATCTTCATGTATCAGGGACTACACTGGAAACTTTCCAAGAGAAGGTGCCTGTGACCTATAGCAAGCATGACCAAGACGGCATGTGAGACTCTGGTCAGTGTCCCCTAGGCAAGTTGTCTCCACACACTCACTGACCTCCACCCCAGTCACATTCACTCTCTCCAGGCACCCAGGAGAACTGCTTTAGCAAGGGTTGGATGTAATGGCCTTGTCCTACACTGATACTGAGGGTTCACAACAGCGCAATGGCCCTCACGCTGTCTGTGGGACACCATCCTGTCCCAGTGGAACGAAGCAACTAGAACCTGAGAAAATAAATTAACTTTCAAATATGTATCTCAGCTGTATATGTCACAGAAAATGATGCATTTGTCTTTTTTTTTTTTTTGCGGTACTGGGGATTCTACCTCCGAGCTACACCCCCAGCCCTATTTTTTATTCTTTATTTTGAAACAGGGTCTCACTAAATTGTGGAGGGCCTCACTAAGTAGCTGAGGCTGGCTGTGAACCCGGATCCTCCTGTCTCAGCCTCCCAAGTACTGGGATTACAAGTGTGCGCC
>PVJS01019091.1:0-34119 GCA_004027185.1 Glis glis | reverse complement strand
TTTTGAAACCGGGTCTCACGAAGTTGCGGAGGGCCTCACTAAGAGGAGAGAGAGAGAGAGAGAGAAAGAGAGAGAGAGAGAGAGAGAGAGAGACAGACAGCGAGAGAGCTGAGGCTGGCCGCGAACCCGGATCCTCCGGTCTCCACCTCCCAAAGTACTGGGATTACAAGGGTGCGCCACCACGCCCGGCTGCTGAACATTTTTCATACATTTATCGGCCATTTGTATTTCTTCTTTGTGAAGTATCTATCCCAGGCAATAGCTCCTGGAGAAACAGCAGAAACAATTAGAAGACAGCCAAGTAAATTCCATGAAAAATTCCTGTAAACCATGCTCTCCTCACTTCTAGTAAGACCCAGTCCAGTTCAGATCACACGCCAATGTTCTAATAGATAGAAAAATTATGCCTCATTGCCTATTGAGCTGCCCTGCTGTATCTTTATGCTTAAAACATCTTAATACATTCCAGTATCACTAGTGAACTAAATCCAACGGCACCTTTAAGAGATTATTCACCATGATCAAGTGTAATTCATCATATACATATACAAAACAATAAGCATAATACACTAGAATGAAGCACAAAAAACATGACCATCTCAATAGATTCAGAAAAGGCGTTTTATACACAATTCAGCATCCTTTCATGATAAAAATGCTGAACAAATTAGTAGTAGAATTATTGTACTTCAACATAGTAAAGTCATATATAATAAATCAATAGCTAACATCATACCAAATGGAGAATAGCTAAATACTTTCTGAAGACTGGACCAAGACAAGGATGCCCACTTTCACCATTTTTATTCATGTACTGGAATTCTCAGTCAGAGAAATTCGGCAAGAGAAAGAAATAAAGGGCACCCAAATTGGAAAAGAGGAAAAGAGGATGTCAAATTATCACTGTTTTTAGATGACATAATCTTATATAGAGAAAGTCCTAAAAAGCTATTAAACTAATACATGAATTCAAGAAAGTTGCAGGATACATATCAAAATTAGCAGAATTGCTACACGTCAATAATGAATTATTTGAAATAGAAATCAAGAAAACAATCTCATTTATAATAGCTATTAAAAGGCCGGGCGTGGTGGCGCATGCTTGTAATCCCAGTACTTTGGGAGGCGAAGACCGGAGGATCCGGGTTCGCGGCCAGCCTCAGCTCTCTCGCTCTCTCTCTCCCTGTCTCTCTCTCTCTCTCTACTTAGTGAGGCCCTCCTCAACTTTGTGAGACCCGGTTTCAAAATAAAGTATAAAAAATAGGGCCGGGGGTGTAGCGCGGAGGTAGAATGCCCCTGCGTTCAATCCCCGGTACCGCAAAAAAAAAAAAATAATAATAATAATAGCTATTAAAAAACCCCTAGGAATAAATTACCATAAGAGGTGAACAATATCTATAATGAAAACTATAAAACAATGATAAAAGAAATCAAAGAGGACACACACACACACAATGGAAGGACATCCCATGTTTATGGATTCAAAGAACCAATATTGTTTAAATGTCTATACTACCCAAAGCAATCTGCAGATTCAGTATAATTCCTATCAAAATACCAATGACATTATTTACAGAACTAGATAAAATAATCCTAAAATTTGTATTGCACCACAAAAGAATCCAAATACCTAAAATAATCTTGAGCAAAAAGAATAAAGCATGAGACATTACACTGCTTGCCTTCAAAATTTACTACAAAGCTATTGTAATCAAAATAGCATGGTGTTGACATAAAAACAGACACATGAACCAGAGTAAGAGAATAGAGAGCCTGGACATAAACCCCCACATCTACAGCCAATTAATTTTTGATGAAGGTGTTAAGAATACACATTGGAGAAAGGATAGCCTTTTCAATAAATGGTGACAGAAATATTGCGTATATATACACACACAGAATAATGAAACTAGAGCCCTATCTCTTACCAGTTACAAAAATCAATTCAAATTGATTATAGATTTAAATGTAAAACCTTGAAACTATGAAACTAATCAAAAAAAAAAAACAGAGCAGAAATAACATAGGACTTTGGAATGGGCAAAGACTTTTTGGACAAGGCCCTAAAAGCACAGGAAACAAACAAACAAAATAATAGGCAGATGGGACTGCATCAAACTCAAAATCTTATGCACAGCCAAGGAAACAATCTTCAGAGACAGAGCAGAGACAGATTACAGAATGGATGGATGGCAATATTTGCAAGAGGTTAACATTCAGAATATAAAAGAACTAAAAAAATCTCAATAGCAAATAATAATAATAATAATCTGATTAAAAATGGACACTAGACCTTAAACATTTTTCAAAGGAAAACATGCAAATGGCTAACAGATACATGAAAAAGTGTTCAACATCACTATCATCAAGGAAATGCGCAATAAAATCACAATGAATTATCACCTCACTCCAGTAAGAATGGCTATTATCAAAAAGACAAAAGATAAAGATGTTTGTGAGAATATGAAGAAAAGGAAATTCTTATGCAGTGTTGGGGGAAGGTAAATTAGTACAGTCATTATGTAAAAGAATACAGAAGTTTCTCAAAAAATTAAAAATAAAACTGCCATATGATCCAGAAATCCCACTATTGGATATATATCCACAGGAAATGAAATTGGTATATTGAAGAGACATGTGCACACCCATGTTTAGTGCAGCACTCTTCACAATAGCCAAGGAATGCAAACAAAGAAAGCGTCTATCAACTGATGAGTAGACAAAGAAAATGTGGCATATATACACAATGGAATATTATTCAACCATAAAAATAATGAAATGCTGTCATTTGCAACAACATGGATGGAACTGGAGATCGTTGTAAGTGAAATAAGCCAGGCACAGAAAGACAAGTACCACATAATCTCACTCATATGTAAAATGTAAAAAAAATTGATCTCATAGAATTTGAAAGTAGAATGGTAGTTACCAGAGGCTGGGGGAATAGTGGGGAGGGAAAGATGGGGAAAGGTTGACAAATGTGGACTAAGTTATAGTTACATAGGAGTAAGAAGTTCTGGTGTGCTGTTGCATAGTAGGGTGACTATAGATCTTATGTGTTGTATATTCCAAAAAAAGCTGGAAGAAATTATTCTGAATGTTTTCACCATAAAGAAATAAACATTTGAGAAGTCAGATATGTTTAATATGATTTAAATATTACACACATATAGATGTATCAAAACATTACATAGTACCCCATTAATATGTACAATTTTTGTGTTTTATGTATCACTTAAAATAAATTTAAAAACTAAAATAATAAAATAATCAGAAAAAAAAAGATATTCCAGTAGAACAGCTCCTTATCTTTTTCAAGTGTGTAACTCTTATAGTGGACAACAGTGGTTTGTAAGAAATTAGAAGGGCGTGTTGCTTTGCTCTTCCACTTTCTTTAAATTTGTTCTTGGGGATATTTCTTCCCAGACCAGACCATGTATGAAAACTTGGCAGGCACATTTCAGAAGCTGGCTTAACAAAATAAAGGGCTGAGTGGATAAACTTAGGTATAAGAATAAGGGCCCATGCCAATTTTGAATATAGCATAAATTATCATTCCTTTCTTCCTCCTCATATAGAAGTCCTCATCATTCTCAGGCAGTTCCATCTCTTACCCATAGATGGTTGTTAGAAACCATCTTCCTCTTCTCCTGGACAATACTTAGAACACAGTATCTTCAGCAACATATTTCTAAACTCTGAGTTGTGCTGACTAACACAAGAACAATGAGTAAAAGACTCAGTCCAGGGTAGGACTTAGCCTCAGGTGGGCCATAGCCAAGCTTACCATGCTTTTAGGACTTTTGAAATGGCAAATTAAAAATAGTCTAGTGAGAATGTTGTGCCTGTGTGCTGCCTTGTCATGATTAAATAACTGGATGTTACAAGAAGCTGAAAACAAAATTTGGATGTTAATTCTAGGTAACAAGGTTTGACAAAAGCAAAAACTTTCAACCATTTTAATAATTATTCTGAAATTTCAGGGTGACATTACAGAGGCCCAAATAGTTCTACAAGACCCTTATTTGTACTTTTTATAAGATGCCCTCCCTGGTGAGTCTGAACACAATAGAGGAAAGTTGAGAAGCTGTTCTCATGGAGTATCCCCTAATTCATGCCATCTTGCAGTCTTTACTGAGACTTTTACCCTTCAAACTAAATGCAGTGGAGTTCACACACAACTCATGTGCATCAGTCCTTACTTTCTCCTATCTTCAAATCCCGTCTTTCCTAAGCCCAACTCACATTCCAAGTTCCGACTTGTTCTTCTGCATCGTACAATTGAACTCCAATGAACTCCAATTGAATTCATCCATTGAACTTCAATGGATTTTACAAACAAGAATTAATTTTCAGTCAGCCCATGGTGTATGTTTATACGTGACCTATTAAAAACACACACAAGCATAAATATAACTGAACAAATGTTTGATGCATAATAATTGTCCAAATGCATTAGATCTATTTTGATATTTGCTAATCTATATTTAATACTAATTTTCATAAACTGGTTAGTTGATCTAATAATGGGTTTCATCCTGCAACTTAAGAAAATCCATTTTGCTCTATACCTAATTTTGTAGATTATAACCTGGAATCTATTAGTACGTAATCAATGAAATTCCTTATATACTTTTAAGTAAATCCAAGAGTGGAGGGCCTGCTCTACCAGAAAGATAAACATATATATATACCTATAAACATACATATGCAAATACACATATACTTACTAGGGCAGAGTGAAGGCCAGGAAGACTATACCCCAATTTTATAATAGTGATTATCTCAGGAGTGTAAGACTGGTGAAAAGAGAAAAAGAAGGAAGAGTATGAAGGACTACCACTTTTTATATTATTCACTTACATATTTTTATAATAGATTGATTTTATTGTTATAATTTTAAAAATTATTGCCGGGCATGGTGGTGTATGCTTGTAATCCCAGTACTTGGGAGGCTGAGACAGGAGGATCTCAGGTTCACAGTCAGCCTCAGCAACTTGTGAGGCCCTTTGCAACTTAGTGAGACCCTATTTCAAAAAAATAAATAAAAATTGGGCTGGGGGTGTAGCTTGGAGGTAGAATGCCCCTGGGTTCAAACCCCAGTACCACACAAAAAACAATAAAAATTATTAATTAAAATGTTCAGTTTTTAAAATTTGAAAAATGAAAAGATAAACATTTTAATCTCTACTTTCCTACTTTCAAAAGAAAATCAATATTAATAATTTTATGCACTTCTTTTAATCTTTTCTTCTAAGAACACATACTCACACTCTCACATGTATACATACATACATACATAATACCATAATTATAGCAAATATAGATTTTTCCTTTTCACTTAGCATTATAATAGAGGATATTTATTCATGTTAAAATTCTTTAACAACTTTGCTTTTCATAATTGTATGTGGTTCATCAAATGGGTATTTCATAAAAGAGACAAGTAATAATTTATTATTTCCACAATTTTAATAAAAATAATGTGTCAAGTGATATCATAAAGTTATTAAACTTCTATCACAATCCTGTATAACACAGACATTAATACAAAGCACCTGTGTATGATTAATGCCCAAATTATAATTTAATAAGAAGTGTAACTTAGTATCATTAAATATTTCTTACCCAGCCTTCAGGTAAAAGTTTATACAAATGGTCAACACTTTAGGGATATGATCATTTAAAGTGGCCTAGAAATCTAGGGTTATATTTGGATAAGAAAAGCAATACTATAACATTAAATAGGGTCATGGGGATCCAGAATAGGTATAGTTTTATATGCATTTCACTTGAGGTGCCAGTAAACATCTACTGATAGTACATAAGTAGACAGCTAGGATTATACCTGTCTGCCTAGAGGAGGTTAAATATTCAGACTATATATTTGGCAATAAAGGCTAAAGCCATGGCCAGGGAAGGAGACCAGTCAAGCACAATGTGTGGAATGAAAGGCGAAGACCATGGTCAGACAGGAAAACCGGAATTGGATCCTCCAGTCTGCTCCCACCTCTTTTCCCTGTAGTTTTAGAGATAGCCCATACACACTCTCCCTTTAAATCTCTATCACACGTACTATATCCCTAAATATATTGTGAGCTTGTCAAAGGCATGTACTTCTTCAACTGTACTTAATGCATGGTTGGATGCTCAAAGAACCCTGGACTTCTATTTCCAGTAATAACAGAGTCTATAATTCAGATAACCTTGTATACAATGTAAACAAGAATCTGCTGTAAAGCAATTGGAGACTCAATAAAACAGTGAGCAATTACTAGGCATGATCCATAAGAAGAGATAAATCAATAGAGGCAAGATCAGGATTTGGGCTCACTTTTTCTCTGGAGCACTGGTTAACACTGAAAGAGGCTATTAAGTGTGGATAGGCTGAGCAGGGCTCTTGGCAGTATCCCAGGGATAAGTAGACAGAAGTGGGTGGCCAGGACCTGCTATGGAAAACAAGGGGATTCTGTGATAAACCCCGTGCACTGTGGGTTAGGACTCTGAAGGGCTGCGCCCAGCTCTTAGGGTGAACCAGTAGTGATTCTTCACTGCAGCTATAGCAAAGCTTTCAATTCTAGAAATGAAATTGAGGTTGTTAACATCCAGTGGCAACTGCTGAAGCAAAAGTAAATAATCTCTAGAGAAAGATATTATAGTGGACTTCACTTTCCACAAAGAGTAAGTATAATGTCTGGCTCATGATTAAAAACATTTACACATGTGAAAAGACAAAACAAAATAAATGTGAACCAACAAAAATAACAGGATATCCAAAAGGCCTGTAGGGGCTACAGATGTGCAAATTATCAAACACAGACTTTAAGATGTTTACTGTGATTAAGGTTATAAAGATAAAAGTGTTCCCAGAGCTGAAAAATGACACAGTTCATTTAAAAAATAGAAACAAAAAATACAACTAACAAAATTAAGAACTCAATGATGGGTTTAACACTAGCTTAGATTTAAGTGGAGAATTAGTGAAGGAATATACAAATCAAAAGAAACAACCTAGAATGAAGCAGAGAAAAAGATAAAAATATAGAAGCAAGGGTAAGAGACATAGAAAATTGAATGAGAAGGTATAGACTGTGTATAAACTGTGTTTCCAGGGAAAAAGGAGAGAGATATTGGAAAGAGGAAATATTTGAACAATGACTAAGGATATCCCAAAATGGAACATTCCAAGACATAGATTCAAGAAACTGCAAACCCAAGAAAGTTAAATAAAAAGAAATCCTTGTTTTGGCACATCTCAGTAAAGCTGATTATGATCAAAAACAAAAAGATCAACTGTAGAACAGCAGAGAAAATGGGCAGATTACCTCAAAGGGGCAAATAATTACACTGAGAGTTGACTTCCCAACAGAAGCAATGGTAGCCAGAGGATATATATATATTGAAACAGTATACATATATATAGTTACTGAAACAGTGCTGAATAGTGTGTCTTCCAAAATCCACATGTTGAAGCCCTAACCCTCAAAGGGACTGTATTTGGACATAGGGACTGTAAAAAGGTATAAAAGTCAAGTGAGGTCAATAGAATGGGCCCTTGTTCCAATAGGGCTGGTGCCCATGTAAGAAAAGAAAGGGACACCAGAGTGCTCTCTTGCATTCCCTCCCGTGGGAGAGTACAGTGAGAAGGCAATCAGCAAGCCAGAAGGAGAGCTCTCTCCAGGAACCTAACTGGACAGCCACTCCATCTTTTATTTCCCATCCCCTAGAGCTATGAGAAAATCCATTCACTATTTAAGCCACCCAGTCTCTGGTATAATGTTATGGCGGCCCTAATAGACTAATACTGAAGATTTGTGCTTCTATAGCTCAGAATATATCTGGAATGTTCCCCAAAGGCCCAAGTGTTAAAATCTTGGTCACCAGCTTGGTACTACTGGGAGGTGGTGGAAACTTTATGGTGGGAGATCTTCAGTGAAAAGGCATTGTGGGGCTCCAGCCCTTCCCCTCTCTCTCTCTCATGTCCCAGCCACCATGAAGTGAATAGTTTTGCTCCACCAAGTGCTCCCTGCCATGATGTTCTGCCTCGCCACAGGCCCAAAAGCAATGGAGCCAACCATCCATGGACGGAAACCTCTGAAACTGAGCCCAAATAGACCTTTCCTTTTAAAGTTGATTATCTAGATATTTGTTAGAGTAACACAATAAGATAGTTCAAAATATATAAGGCATAATTGACAAAGTACAAAAGAGAGAAAGTCTAATCCAAAATTATAATAGTGAGACCAAAACAAGAAACAATTCAACTGAGCCTAATCAACTCCAAGAATCATGAGAAAAATTAAAATGATTGTTGAGTTAAGCCACTGTGTTTTGGGGTGATTTATTATGTAGCAATAGTCTATCTTAAAAGTTCCAGAGCCCAGGTGTTGCATCTCAGAACTCAGTGCTTGGCTCTTCCAGTTCCTGTGTGCTTCCCTAGGATGTAATGAATGCACGGAGAACTATATATGTGCATACTACTTCCTGGAAAATTATCTTTCCAGCATTTGTTGTTGATGATCAATGAAAATACATTTATACATGGTAAAAATTAAGGAACGAAGTAAAAGAAAATATAGCACAACAAGAATTCTTATGTATTTGGAGTGGGAGTAATAAGTGAACACATTTAGAAGGCATTCTGGTATTACCCACTAAAGATATCCATACGCTATGACCCAATAAGTCCACTCATGGATGTAGGAAAGTATGCACATCAGGATCAGATTTATACACAAGAGTGTTCATTGCAGTGTTCTTCAAAATTCCCCCGAACTGAGAACACCCAAATGTTTATGAATGTTAGAACAAAGAAATAGAGACTATTCATACAATAGAGTAGTATAAACCAATTAAAATTAGCAAATTTTGTTACATGTAAAAACATTATGCAGGCATGGTGGCACATGCCTGTAATCCCAGTACTTGGGAGGCTGAGACAGGAGGATCACAGGTTTGAGGACAGCCTCACCAACGTAGTGAGACTTGCAGCAACCTAGAGAGACCCTGTTTCTCAATAAAAAATAAAATAAAGCTGGAGGTATAGCTCAGAGATAGAATGCCCCTGGGTTCAATCCCCAGCACCACATGTGCGCACACGCGCGCACACACACACACACACACACACACACACACACAATTAAAAATCTCATAAACATCTCACAAATATAATTTTCAGCCAAGAATGTCAGACACATAATAATGCATGATTTCATTTGAAAAGTAGTCATTACTTATTAGCATTTAGAAATATGCCTTTGGTGATAAACTCTGAAAGAAAGCCAAGAAGGGACGACACTCTAAAGTCAAGGTAGGGTAAACTTTGTGAAGCATGTAAAGGTGGAAACTGGATAGGAGTTTAAGGGCACCTTTAAGATGCTAGCAGTGTTCTTTTTCTTAACCTATAGTTACACAGACAATCACTTCTGTCCCAGTCAGCATTTTCACAGCCATAATCTAAAGACCTGACCGTGTAACTTAGAGGAATACGATTTATTTTCTTATGTTTTCAGGTTCAGTCCATGTGAGGCCAGGGACCGTGGATCTCAGGGCATGGTGGCAGGAGGCAGGGAGAGGGAGAGCACAGGGGCTGTGGTCCTCATTTCAGGGAGGCTGGATGCAAGAGAGAGAGCAGGGGGAGGAGGAACCATATATAATCCCCAAGGCCGCACCCCCAGGGACCACCTCCTCCAGCCACACCCTACTGGCCTACCAGGTACCACCCAGGTAAATCCACTACAATGGATTTATCCACTGCTGGGATTACAGCCCTCAAGACTCAATGATATCAACTCCAAACACCAATTTATGAGCTCTTCAAGGGGCCATTACATAACTAACCATAACAACTTCATAACAATTAATTGAGTTCCAAGTTGTGTTTGTTTTGTTTGTGTATACATGTTATTATTTTTAAATGCTTAAAATAAATAAATAAAAGCCCTGTGTGAAAATATGGAATTCTTCCTAATGTGATCTAAATTGGGTAGGAGAGGGTTAGTCAATTAATATTTCATTAACATAAAAATCATTAAATATAGATGCTTCTATAATAGAACATTTAGTTTTCCAGTGTATGCTATAATTCCACTCCTAGGGATTTATCCAAAGTAAATAAAAACATATGTCTCCAGAAAAACTGATACAAAAGCATTCACAACTACTTTACTCATAATAGCTCCAAACTGGAAACAACACAAATGTGCAAAAACATAATTTGCAGTCTATCTACATAATATATTGATGAAAAATTTGTAGTATATTTATGCAAAGAAATATTTCTCAGCACTATCAAGGACTTATCCAACCACATGAATTAATAGATCCAGCGATGTTCTGATAACTGGCTGTCCAGGGTAGGCAAAGTGGTGATAGGTAGCATTTGCCAGTTTCCATCATGTGAATATTCCCTCTATGGCCCATCTCAAGCTACCAACTTGAAGTCCATGAATACAGAGTTGGAAAGGGATAAAGATAGTCAATGCTTACGACCTGGGTTGAGCTGGCTTCCGTACACTACTGGATGAATCTCACAGACATTTTATTTTTTAAAGACCAGGCACAAAGCATATACTTTATACAATTTCATTCATATGAAGTTCTAAAAAACTATCTAAAGTGAAAAGAAAATCAGAAAAGTGGTCACATCTGAGAGCTGGGATGGGGGATTCCCTGGGAAGAAGCATGAGGGAATTTTCTGGGGAGATAGAAATATTCTATACTGTAGTAAGCATGGGCGTTACACAGGCACATTAATTTGTCAAAACTATACAACTAAGACTTATGCATTTCAAAATATATAAACTTTACCTGAAAATGAAATGAACCACAGAAAAATATAAGACCAATCCAGTTAAGGAAAGTAGGCGGAAGTGTAGGTAACAATACAGGAAAGGCGGTAAGTTGATCATTACTGACACTGGGGGATGGATACATATGGATTCATTATTCTGATAACTTTGTATATGTTTCAAACTTTCTGCAATAAAAAACTTTAAAATAACACATATATAGATGAACATAGATTCACCAGTTTTTCTGATGTAGTACCATGGCCTTTTCTTTACTCATGGGTCCTCTGATTTTGCTTTGTTTTTACAGCCCAAACCACCTGACATATTTCTTATTATTTTGCACTTAAAGTAGAAAAACAACTAAAAGACACATGTAAATCCATCATTGTGCATAATTCTAGACTGTTATAACTTTTCCCATACAGTTTTCCCGTTGACAGCTGTCTTATCTGTACCTAACTGGGCAGATGGACAGATGTTTTTAGCCACCCAAATTCTTTGTGCCTTTCCATAACATTAAATGTAGTTGCCATAAAAATCAGTCAGCCTCTTTCTTTTTTAATTCATCAATTTGTGTAATTTTAAAGCATGTAGTTAAAGTAATAATATACCTGGTATATACAGGTCTGGGAACAAACTCAAACCAAAGTAAAACTTAGCTAACCCTTGGTAAAGAGAAATTCAACAATTCAACTGACATGCAGGTGCTAGGGACCACCAGAACATTTTTTAACCACTTCCCAAACTTGGTAGATCCGCTGACATCTCCCATTCTCTCAATCAAATATATACATTGATGTCCATGGCTCTTAGAGGGCTAAATTATTTCTTAGAAGCCTATTAATCCATAATTTACACTATTGCTATATTTACTCCAACTCTGCATCATTTTGTCTATTGGAGAAGGTATTTTGAGTACCCACTCACACATGTTTCTGTCTTCCAATAGCAGCAGTTCTACCAGCATTGACATCTAAGGACAGAAGCAGAACTTACAAACTTGTTACTATGATACCAAATCCCTCAGTAATACGAAGAATGTCAGACATGCTATATGAATTAATTAATATGAAGTTCTAGAAAACTAATATAAAGTGAAAAAATATTAAGAGTATTCACCTTAGAGGATGGTGGGTGGCTTACTGAGAAGAGACATGAGTATGTTTTACATCTATGCAAAGGGCAGCTCCCCTGAGAAACAGGGACTTTAGACTAACACTTGCATATACTCATAAGAACTAAGAATAGGAGAGGAAGAAAGAAAACCCAGCCCCCTGCTCTATTTATCTGTATATCTAGCCTGAACTCACCTTAGACAAAAGGTTGTTTGTCTGTTGTATTGTTTTATTTCCTGGAGAGGAAGTTAGAATATGAATAAAGAATGATTTTTTTTGTTCTGTAAGAGACTATGGTCAGATATATTCTGGCCAATGGATAGCTTTCAGTGAAAAACAATGGGCCTTCCTCTTAGTCTCTTAAAAGTCAAGAGAACGGGACAGAATAACAACTCCATGACTGACAGATCCACAGAATACCTGTGAACACCTGTGCAGACTGGCCCTGAGGCTCACAGATCCATTCAGGTGCACCTTTTGGAAAATCTAGGTAATCTGACCTCTTCCATCTCTCTCAAGGTTAAGAAAACTTAATTTCATATGTAATAATAGAAATAGCCACTATTTATAGAACTTTTAGCTTGCACCATGAATTATCTCATTTGAGCTTCCCAACAATCCTGGGGATGAGGGAGGAACTATTATTATCCACGTTGTTAAAAATGGAAAAACGTTGCTCAGATAGTTTGAGTAAATAGCTCCAAATTGCTTAGCTAACTAGAGGTAGATCCTGGATTCCAACCCATGTAACCTGACTCCACAGTGCACAGTATTAACCATTCGCAAGCAAACTGATTAACACAATGTAGAAAGCTAGGGGGAAAACATCAGCAAAGTATGACTATTCTTCTGTATAGATAGTCTTAGCCAGCGAGCTAAAAGATACAGCTGGTAAATTTTGGCTGAAGCCTGATCAGTCATCCAATGTCTCTAGAAGATGATGAGAACAATAAAGATGTGGTTGTCATCTTGATAAAACTAGCAGAGACATTTTTACGTCACAGGTTTTGAAATCAAAAGGCTCAACAAGAACTCTGCACTTTTTTAGGCAAAGGGGGAAGATAGGGAAATGGAGTGAAAAGTTAAGAAGTGAGGCCTGCATTTTTTAAGGGCATTCTCTTTTATTTTAGAACGTTAGTTTTTGCCCCAGCTTTCATTTTAAAAAAAGAAATGAATGTGTAGCATCGCATATTCTTTCTGCTTACATCAGACATGAATTATCAAAACTTAAATGCTTTGTAGTATAGGTTGGAATCATTTATTTTACTACTTTGTTTTCATTTTTTACAAATCCAAACACATTTGCCTCCTGTCTCTGAGACAGAGGAGCAAACGCACATTTTCATGTATAGGTATTTATATAGATATAATATAAATAAATATTTCTATCTTATCTGAATACAAACTTCTAACAAGGTCAAAAAGACCAGAACATAATAAAACTATTGCCATCAAACACAATGTTCCAGGACCCTTAGGATAAATAATTACAAGAATAAATATTTCATTGTGAAAAGGAATCCCTTATTTACCATCTTCAGATATTTTCTCCCATGATCAACTGTACCAAAAGTATTCTAAGGATAATGTCACAATGAGCCACACAAGTGACCTTGGGCAAGTCACTAAAATTCTTCTTATCTCAAGACAAGGAGCTGGCATCAGGCTCTGACTCTGAATTCTCCTTCTGTCTTGAATAGGTTTCTCCTCTGGCACAGCTGAGATGAGAAGTACAATGAAAGAGATTTTTCAAGTGCACATTCAAACTTTCCACTCCATTTCCCCATTCTGCGGGGAGATACCTACAAATGGTAGAGGTTGAACTAACTGAGGCGTTTGACATCTCTGATAGTTTGCCGCTAGCATTGCACCTGACTTTTGAAAAGTAATTAGACTTTAAAGGCATGTATTCCAAAGCCCCGTGAAGCTGGAACTGTTGTGATAAATCTTGTTAAAAAAAATTCTTAGTTGAGTAGCAATAGGAAAAAAAGAGTCTGGGTAACACTTACAGGAAGCTCCAGCTGATTGGAAATAAATGGGCTCTGTCCTCAGAAACAGCTGCAACAACAGCAGCTGAGCCTTGATAGGTGGACACGCACAGAACAAGCTGGGCTGGGGCTGGAATTTCCCGAAATGAAATCTGAGAACTGTTTAGGTTGACCTTTCCTCTCTCCACACAGTTGACCCTTAAGAAATAAGAGATGACACATCCCAAAGCACACTAAACTTTTACAACAGCAACTCAAAAAAGAAAAAGTAAAAGTTGGAAAATGCATGGGAGTCCTCTTGCAATTCTGGAAGAATAAACTGGTTGGTTTGACAGTCTTCCATCTGGGGAACAAAGGGATTATTTAACAGTCATATATGCTGGGGTTGCTGTGGAATGCTTAGTTTCCAGAAAACAGATCTATCTGTCGATTATAACCAGGCTTCCCACACTGCAGGACCCACATAGCAGTCAGGGTTACAATGACATAAAACAGAACACCATGAACTGTATTTAGAAAAGCTGATCTTTAAAAAAAAACAGAGGGAGAAAGACTGAAATGTTTGGAGAAATACACATAAGAAAGCACAGTATAAATGGGGAAATATGGTCTTTTTCAATAACATAACAGTTTCCTTGACAGTGTTTTCCAGAGAATTGATGAAAGAATTTTCTTAGCAGGGAAATCATATAAGTGGAGTCCCCTCCTGGGTTAAGTGCATAAAGATACACCTTAAAAGGTTCCTCTAAAATAGGTTCCCCATATGGAAAGTGAGGCGATTCTGCATCACAGACCTCAGATTACCTACTTCCATCTAGATAGATATAATGGGACTCAGTAAGGTAAAATATAGTGACAACTAGAAATACCTGTCCTGGATAAGACTTCCCTTCTAGCAATGACTGTTTCAAGTCACTTGGCCCTTGCTTTGCTCTGTTGGATCCTTTTAATATAGTCTTAAGTAATTTTGTAAAAAATATGCTCCACTTTCACAAGCCTAAAAGAAATAAGGGCTACCTTGAGGATACTCTGGCAGGAAGTGCATGAATGGAATTCACCATAATTATTCAGTCGGGAGAAATCTTGGAAGTAATTTGGCCCTTGGTCTTCAAATGATGGTCTGAGGACCTATATTCTTTGTAATGTAATGAGCTGAGAAAACAGAGATCAGAGATAACACTGATTCTGTATCATAAATAGAATGCTTACAGACTTAATGAATTTAATAAACTATCTTACACCGAGTACAACAACATAAGTAAAAGGATGGCAAAACTCAAAAGAGTCATTTGTAATCAGCATCCAAATTTGTTGCCAAATCCATACTAAATTCTCAGTCTTAATCTTACTTGATTTCACAGCAGTATTTGGAATAGCTGATCATTCTCTCCTCTTTAGCACCTTCAGTCTGTTCTGGAACATCACACTCTCTTGGGTCTTCTCCTGCCTCCTAGCCCTTCTTCATGGCCCTTCATTCAGCATTCACCCAACCCTTAAACAGTGAAACGAATTTGTAAGAGCTTTCAGTAATTCATCAGCCCAAGGGGATCACTAATTGTGTGTGAATTGGGTGTACTGGGGGAAACATTTCGTAGCTGGAGAGTCCTCTAAGTAGCCGAATCTGAAATACACGTTATGAATGGACTCTGTTCCCTGGAGCCTCCCGGAAGCAGGCTGCTCTTGTGCTTACATACCTCTGCCATATGGAAAACAGAACAAACTCCTCTCTGGAGGCCCTTCATCTTATTCAAATGTTGAAACTTTGCTATAGGGTGGGTGGCCATAAAGTTTGGAAGCATGGGCAAATGTTGCCATTTTTAAGTGCTAAATATTGCCTATAGTTGGTGGACTAAAAGAAGATTATCCACAGTGATTCTATCAGGATGATGCACCACCCCATTGCACCGGGGTGTAGGGCTAGATGTCTGTGCAAAAACTGATGGAGATGCTGCACTGTGTTCAATTTTGTACTACACATTGTGAATGAGGGGAACACAGTGAACACGTCATATATTATAAGGCACTTATGTGTATTTTCCTATGTTTGGAAACACAGGAAATCTGGAGACTTTATAGACATCCTGTAGAATCCTATTCCACTGAGCAAGGCAAATAAATGTGCCCTGACTTGTTCTGGCTCTTCAGTTCAAAAAGTGTATAGAAATTTATGAGTAGAAGACTTCAGCTACTGGAAAACGAAGGGGTTTTCAACCTCTGCAAAACTGCCCAGAGAATAAACAAGAAAATCAATATTCATATGGTTCTTGTCACAAACTAGATACTGTACTGGAAGCTTTCACACATTGACTCCATTTAACCCTTATGTATTTGAGAGGCAGAGACAGTGCTTAATTCTCATTACCACCCTATAAAATGGGTACTATGCTTTTTAGGATACAAGAGGTTAAGGAAGTAGGACCTAAGCTCCTTTCCTCTACTTCTAAAGCTAATTGTTTTTTCTCCATGCCATGTTCTTTATTCCAATTTTACAAGTGCATGAACAGGGACTCTAAAGGTTGAAATGTTTTAAAAAATTACATGGCCAATATATGGCAAAGCTGAAAATCAAACCTGGGTCTTTCTCATTTGGGAGCTCCATGTTTATTCCACTACTCAATAGGATTGTTATATATCCTTTTAAAACCAGGAATAAAGAGGGAAGATAGAAGGAATCTAGAGGGAATTTGGGAGTTGAGTCTTTCTGCTAGACAAAAATGGGCTGGATGGGTTAAAGAAAATAGCAAATTTCAGAACATTCATTATTCTACATTTCTACAGCCTCGAGTAGTTGAGTGGGAACCATCCTATAATTGGGCCTAAATTAAAGTTGAAATCACTGCACAGCTATGTCAGTGGACAGGAGCACAGTGCTGAGATCAGGATCAGCACTTCAGACTGCCCAACTTTTCTGTGTTCTAGAGCCAAACTGCAATATTTCCCCTCTACAGCCAACTCAGAACACACCCTGTTGGTCAGAAGTAGGACCCAGTGTGGGAGCATGGGTCAGCACACTTGTTATCATTGTCACAAAAACAAGTCCAAGCACATGCCTATGGCTGGGGCGTTAGAGCTACTAGCTTCATATCATGTCCAAAGGATTCAATACAATCCTTTGTATTGGGCAGAAACATGTGCTTCACCTGTGGATTCTATCAGCTGCAAAGCTGCTAGGATGTGAAATCCAACCATCAGGCCCATTAAGAAGACATACTCATCTGTGTTGCGCCTGTAAGGACTGTGCTCCCCTCCTGACCTCCTCCTGTCCTCTGAGAGGCACAGAGTTCTCTGGGCAATAAACTTGATCCAGCTTGAAATAACACAACATAAAAATCAGACCACTGACCACAATAGCACTAAATGTGATTAGCACTTTGTTTCCAAACTATCAAGTTTGGACCACATTTCTGAATATTTTTAATTTTTTTAAATGATGAGTTACTTTAGCAAAGTGTTTTAGAAAAGAAAAAAGAGCTAAGGTTTTAGGTCTACTAGGACCTCCTTTAGATTGGAAATGTCTGTTCTCTCTTTTGCTCTCACACTAATGAAGTCAAGAGAGAGGTGGCCTTACAGAACAGAGGGTACAACAAGGTACTAGCCTTGACTTTTGTATGTTCGTAAAATCACGAGTGATATGCTTCAGAAAATTACAATTATAGAATGCAGCAAATATACAAAACTGTTTTCCTTTTAGGGAGTGGAGCTGGGAAAGCAATGCATCCCCTTTGCAAGATTTCAACTGAAGAACAAAAGCAGCTCTGTCTGCGGTTTATTTCCAGGTGGTTGAGATTATACTGACTCATTCTTTTGCCCTAAAAAAAAAAATTGCTGGTCTCTGAAAGAGACTACTGGCCTTTTTGGTTAGATTTCCTGGCAACATGGAGTAGAAGAGCCCTGGGTTCTTTTTTACTCCCAGATCATATGAAGCCAGCATCTTTTTTTTTTTTTCTTTTTTGGTACTGGGGATTGAACCCAGAGGGGCATTCTACCTCCAAGCTACACCCCCAGCCCTATCTTATTTTTATTTTGAAACAGGGTCTTGCTAGGTTGATGAGAGTCTCACTATTGCTGAGGTGGTCCTTGAACCTGAAATCCTCCTGTCTCAGCCTCCCAAGTACTGCGATTACAAGCATTCGCCACCATGCCCGGCTTAACCAGCATCTTTAAACTGTTTTTTAAAATAAATATTAGTTACCTGCTTTGAAAACTAGAGTGGACACCCTTAGGTCCTAATGTCCTTGCTTCCTGCCTTTTCTTTTTAGTATATATATTTTCACATGCACATTTATAGTCAAGAGCTTATCTCTATTTTCTCCAAAGCATGTGGTTGTCTACTTAAACATTCCAAACACTGACGGGAACTGCACATCCTAGCTTTCTATCTGAACTTTCTGCCACCATGGCATGGATGCATTTAATAATCTAGCTGTCTTTTGCTATTTTGCATTGCTATTCAAGCAATGGTATCTAATAATGCTGAAAAGAGTCATCAATTCAACCTATATTCACAAAGATGAGCTGGTGTGTACACAAAGGAAAAAAAGACATCGAGAATCTCTAATCCACCAACAGTTTGGCTGTGCTTTGAAATGTCCCACAGTACAGGGAAATGTGTGTGCAGACATTAACACTGGGCCCAGGGAATTAGTCACATACTTTTTAAAGAAACACACCCTGGTTTAATGCTTGGCACATCTATACCTGCTACATATTTCCTTGCTCAGATGCTTTCTGCTGGCTAGAGGTCAGTTTGACAAATCTATTTGTGCATCACGGATCATTGTCTGGGAGTTCACTTTAATTATGTAGAAATAAGTGATGGAACCAGTCAGGACCATGGTCTGTTGCCTTAGCATAAAAAGGGCAACTCCTCCTCCTGGGATGTGGAAATAGAAGTTAGCCCCATCACTAATTGAATCAAACTGACCACTCCAGCTGAATTATCTGCTTACAATAAAGTCTTGCTCTCCTAGCCATGCAGAGGGAGAAAGGGAATCTGCTAGTGGCATCTTTGACACATCCCTATTTCACTGGGGAAATAGAAAGGTATTCTTTGCAAAACTAAATGTCCAGGACCTTGCTTTAAAATGAGTAAGGTAGGGTGGGTTGATGCATGCTCTGCTCAGAAGGAAAAACCAAGCTGGATTAACTAAAGGCAAGTGTCTCTTACCATGTTTCCAAATGCCCCCCTTTTCCTTCAAGATCTCCAGTTCCTTTTGTTTGGTCAACAACAATAGAAGCCAATGCTAAGATTATTGCTTGAAAATAAAATTAGAGACAAAGGAGAGATAAAAGTTGGACTGTAGAATTTATAGATTTGTTCACAGTTGCATATGCCATTATTTTGCTCTCATATCATAGTTCCTTGGGGAGTGTGACACTGTACTAGCTTCTCAAAATGCTCATTGTTATAGGTAGATGAATGTCACAGGTTAGTCAGGTAATATGCAATAGTTTTTTATTGTTAACACCAATGAACTTTTTCCAAAAGTAATGTATTACCATTATCACAGAGTTCTTTTAAGTATATTCAAGACAACTTGCTAATGTTCAGAGCAAGTCCATTTATTACTTGGGCTATTCACTTTCTGTAAAGGACCAGTGGGAAAGGTGAGAGAATTTCAATTCACAATTCAATTCTAACTTCTGCTTAATTTATCTTTGGGGTTCATGTAACTGACCTTACAATTTCAGCCTTTCTACATGAAGATTTAAATGGAACCCTGTAATTTCTCAGTACTATCATTTGCACTTCCTGTCTCAATAGCCTCACCTTGAAACTGGGCAAGTTCCCAAGGATATAATAAGTCAAAGTCAAGTTGAACAACTTTTCAAAGGCTTTTTCTGGTGCCCTTTTCTAACCAAGGGACTTTTATTTACCTTGACTCATGGTTCCAGGAGCTTAGAAAAACCCTTGCTGCTCTGCTAATACTCAATAACTTCTTTTCAAATTTCTTAAATGTTAAACAAATGCCATCCATAATTAACTGAAAATTATCAAATGCCAGATTTGTAGCATTTGATGCCTATCTTTTTTACTTTTTTTTTAAGTTGGTTGTTCATGCTGGCAAACAGAAAAATAAAAGAGCAACATTTTTTTTAATCCACCATGAACTTCAGTTATCTAGCACATGAATTTTTTTAGTTGATAGTCTCTTGATACCAGGGAGTTGACCATTTCAAGCTTCAAAAGCTATAACGGGAGGAAATATTCAGGGTCCTCTGGAGTCTGTCTTTTCTACTTATTTGGGGTTTTTGTTTTGTTTTGTTTGGGGTGTGTGTGTGTGTGTGTGTGTGTGTGTGTGTGTGTGTTTGTTTTGGTTTGGTTTGTATTTTTCGTTGGTTGGTTGGTTGGTACTGGGGATTGATCCCAGGATATTCTACCTCCTAGATCCATTGCCTGGCTCTTTTTAATTTTTTTTATTTTGAAACAGGATATCACTAAGTTGCTGAGGATCTCCCTAAGTTGCTGTGGCTGGCCTCAAACCTATAATCCTCCTGTCTCAGCCTCCCAAGTTCTGCTTATTTATCGAGTGGCCTTAATTCTTCAAGCTTCAGTTTCTATATCTACAGGATGGAAATAATCTACTTATAAGATATGAAAAATATACTTAGTACATAATAAGTACTTATTATGAAATCATGATTTTAATAGAGAGGTGGGTTCCACCTTTCCCACCAGACACTACTCAACCCATGGAGTACAAAATGCCCAGTGCCTGTTCTCACAAAGATGGATGCATCAGAAAATGGAAGCCCCGTCTGCCATCTTTGTTTGTGTGACATGATCTGTTCACCCATCACATACCTCCTGCCTGCCACCCGCTGCCTCTGCTCTACTACCCCAGTCACAGCTTCCATTGCCTACTGGTTCTTTCCTTCCTTCTGATATATATATATATATATATATTGTTACCTTTATTTTCCTTCCTTCCCAACTACAGAGAATTTTCCAATCTTAGCACATTGGTCTTAGAAGCTTCCTTCCCTACCAAAAATTACTCTTTCTCTCTCTTTCTATTTAGAAAGCTTGAGGGTGAAAATAGATATGATTACTTTCCTGAGGTTTTGCTTTGTCTAATGGCAGAAGTCATAATCAAAGCCAGCTTCTCACTTCTATCATTTCTCCTTATTCTGCAAAGCCATCTCTCATACAACTGCTAACAGTATCGCTGACTTTGTGCTTGTTAATAATGATTGTGAACACTCGTTGAATGTTGAGTATGTGTTAGGCATTGTTCTGACTATTTTGTGTATAACTTCTCATTTACTTTTCATCATGATCCCAGAAGATAATGATATGATGATGATGGTGGTGGTGGTGATTGTGGTAATGATGATGATATGGTGATTCCCATTTCACAGAAAAAGAATTTGAGGCTCAGAGGAGTTATCCAGCTATTAAGTGGTTACAGCAATCACTGATCCGTCTCAAGAGTCTTGGCCCTTAACTCCATATACTATACTGTGTCTTATAACTTTGCTAGTGAGAAGTCCTCTGGGATGATGATGAAGTTTCAAATCAGAGAATTCTCAACTGGGATCTCAGAAACAGTAGCCATTTAAGAAAATGGACATGAAAGAAAAATGTCTGCCTTTCTCCTCCTATTGGTCTATGTTATCCATGTCCAATGTAAAGACAGCCACTAAAACCCAACTAAGAGTTTATTTTACAGAGCATACCTTCAAGTCAGAAACCCCACTACACTATTGATTGACTACAAAGTTTCCAAATCGACTTATGCACCAAGCAGAGTACATGTCTGTTCTCTGAATAAATAACCTAAGTAGAGGCTGTGGAAAGAATGATAATAAATAATAAATAATAATAAATATACTTTTTTAATTTGATGAATTCATGTCTGGGAGTATAGCTCGGTGGTAGAACACCTGTGTAAGAGACATAAGGCCCTGGATTTGATCCCCATCAACACACACACACACACACACACACACACACACACAAACACAAACACACACACTCATACAATTTACTGAAGTCTGAGTCAGTCACTTTAACCATTTTAAAATTTTCTTTATTAATGGACGACTAAAGTAAGCAATTATCATATGAATACCTGATATCTGGCCTTAAAAATATACTCAGAAAACAGGGATCTGGGTATGATTAGATATGGGGTACCTTTGTTGTTTTGCAAGGCAGAGCTGCCCCAGCAGTCTGACTTTGTACCAAGCTCTCTATTTTCCCTCTGCACTCCCTGCTGGAGCAGCTTAGTGATAAAGAATGCTGGTGCCAAACACACAGCTTTCATGCTGAATGATTGTGTAACCTGTGGCAACTCACTAACTTCTCTGTCCTTAGATCCCTCTTCTATAAAATTGGAAAAATAATAATGTCTACCTGTTGTGAGGATGTTTAAAAAGTATTTGATGTGATACTCTTAGAATAGGGCTGGACACAGCATAAGCTTTTAGTCAATTTTTTTGTCTGATACTCTTGATAGAAACAAACCCAATCATGTTAAGGACTCCAGGTCTGAACAGTATAGTTATTCGGCCTTGGTTATGAGCAGAATGCTACATTGATTCTGGCCCCTTTCCTGATTCCTGAGTGCTCCTAAGTAGATTTTCACCTTTTCCTTTTTCTGGTAACACTTGTCACACTCTTAACTTATTATATGATAATTTATTGTGCTTATTGCCTATTAACAGTCCACCTATAGAATTTAAGTACTCCATGGGGAGAGGGGATACCAACCCTTCCATTACTGTATTCTAAATGCATATAACAGTGCATAGCACAGAGCCATTGTTCAATCAATATTGACTTAAAAATGAATAAATATATGGTTTATCAAATGTCTTTCCCAAAATTCCCTTCATTTTCCACTTTCCTCTAGCCTCACTCCCCTATCAAACTCTATTCCCCAATGTACACAAGAACCATAATATAATAACATGTTTATTGAGCACTTCCTGGATTCCACATACTGTGCCCAGTGAGAGAAATGCATCACCTCATTTAGTCCTACAAAATAAGTACTATTATTGTCCCTACTTTACAGAGGTTCAGAGAGGGTAAGGCACTTGTCCAAGGTGACACTGCTAGTTTAAACAGGGAACCAAGCTACAGCCCTGAATTGGTCTTACTGTGACATTCAAGTTCTCTGAATATGCCTGTCATAGTGTCCTTTCCCAAGAAAGATAGAACCTAAGTCCTAAGAATGGGAGCTGATCCCAGAGGAAATGCTTTGTCTGCATACACTGAGAATGGAATCCCCACAGAGTCAGCAAATGAAGCTGAGGGCCACTCTGTATACCAGCAGGCTAAAATCGTGTTCTACGGCAATAATATTCCTCTCTTTCAGTTCATTGAATTCACTCTGTCATTGTGAACAGCATGTCCTAGCGCATGCTAATCTACCAGCCTGACCCCAGAATAATGATAAAATGGAATCCTGCCTCAAATGATGCACTGAATTTTTAAACAGCCTTTACCACTCAATATTAATTAACTTGAATGATCCATGAAGATTTAGCTTTGCAAGGAGTTTGACTATCTATCGCTACAAGGTGCTATAATAGTATATCTATGAGCTATTGGGATAATTAATTCTACTAGTAGTGGAGGAGCAGCCCATGGGATTTGCAAATGAGATGTGGGATTTAGCCATGTCCTGGTTTCTGTGGCAACCGTGCCTTCAATGACAACCAGTCAGGGTGTGGAGTTACTAAACTCCTATCCTTCTTGTCTAGCCCTGGGCACTTCCAGTTCACTCAAAGTGGAATCTTTTAGTACATCTGAGAAGGTGCTCATTTTAAAGGCCTGTGTAGGACTCAGAAACACAAGGTGGCATTTATTAGAGGGTATCCTAGAGCCCCCAGGCAGAGCCCTCAAAGAGAGAAAGTGATGGGTTAAAGTTATATAGCAAGCACGGAGATGGTGAACTGTCAAAACTGTCCCATAGAGACGCAGATGCATCTAGGCCACCCATCTCTATTAGTTTATGACAGGAGAGTGATGTAGAGATAGAGAACAGGATCTCTGCCACTGCTGCTCAGCAGGGTGGAGACTGGATGGGGACTGAGCTGCCCACATGTGTCTTTGCCATTGTCTTGCCATCCTTCATTAAATTCAATTGATCTTAAACACTCACTCAATGGATACGTGGCCTTTTAATTTATTTTACTGGGCTGCAGGATGGTTAAAGAAAGGGAAAATGCAGCATTATGGTATACTTTAGTACTTATTTGAACTTGAGCTATATGAATTGGCAGGGCAGGAGAACTGCTCTCCAGTCATCTTGGAAGAAGCAGGTTATTTTTCTTTCTATGCACCTACACATTGCATGTACCATAGGTGAGGGGGGTGGTAAATGATGGATGGATGGATGGATTGACCAATTCATTCAATAAATATTTATTGAGCACTTATTGTGTTCCAGGTACTAGGGACACAAAAATTGTCAAAGATAAAAGTCCCTGACTCAGAGAGCATATATTCTAGTGAAATGGTACATAGATGACTGAATAAATTCCAAAAGGGAATCGAAGCTTCTGCGTCCCTGTCAAATTGTGCCACAGACCACCAGAATGCATTTGTCTTAACCTGGATGGATCCATAAGAATTAGCATCCCATGCTATAGAATAATTGCTGCCATTGAGATCAAACCGCCCTTTATACAGATGTGTGCCAGATGCATGGATACGGCCCAAGGTTAAATCTAAGGAAAGGTGTAAAAATGAAAGGGGCATCAGTTCCTTCCCTGTGAGTGATAACAGGCACATTTAAAAAGTACCACTTGTACTTTGTGCTGAAATGTGATTACCAAGTCAAAAAAGACTGGCATTGGTCGGGCCATTCATGTAAAAATACTTGGATTTTGCTTACTATAAATAAAGGAAATGGAATTATTCATGAACGATAGTTGCAGATTATAGCACCTGCAACTATCATTTCTGGAAGAAATTATGCCTACCCTGGAAAACATTTTAGTTCATTTTTTTCAGATTTCACTAAATTGTATGGTACAATGAATAAAGCATTGGGACCAGACCTTTAAATACTAATATTTACAACCATAGTGTATGCATTCTAATAACAAAAGTAGATAAAGAGTAATTTTTTCTTAAACTTTCTTAGGAATTTTTAAGTAACGTAGTAAAAGCAAAGTGTGTAGATCATGTAGGTCAGACACTCCTGTGGGGCCAAAGAGAATGAAACAGAAGGGGAGCTGATTAGGGGAGGGAGCTAAGATTGCTGGCAAGACCACGGTGAAATCATCCAGGGTCAGGTTTTCAAGTTCTGAAATTTAATTTCCATCATGGTACATAGAGATTCCAGGCCTATAGGAACACTGACCAAATTCACAAGATTCTGATATATAAACTAGAATGCCAATCTATGAGTCTATGTTGGAAGTTATCTCCTCAGAGGAGTTTGTTCATGCCTTCTGATGGACATGAATACTCAGATCTCTAACTTATGTATCAAAAGGCTTAAATTAAAGCCAAGGAACTTGAATGATCTCAAGACATAAGATTTCCACCATCCTAAGAAATGGGTGAATTGCATATCTCTAAGGAGATATGCACTAGTGCTTGGTTCACACTTCTCAATGTGTGAATAAAGGGGAAAAAAGAAAATACACTTCAAGCACTTAGTACAAACCCGGCACATTCAGTTCAGCATTATATTCCTACCCAAAGAATTAATATTGCTTTTCTGGGATAAAAATCTATCTTCATAGGGTGTGACTTGAAATAATGAGAATACTCACAGAATACTAACTGTGACTATGTGTCTAGCTAAAGAACCAGGATAGTATATATGCAATCACTTTCATGAATGGCAGTGTTTGACAGACAGTAAAACTCCCCACTCTCAAGACACCACTAAACACCATCCCGTCATGACAGGCACACTGCGATCCACTAGCAGGAGGCCACAGTTCCCTTTCTCATCAGCCACATTCCAGGCATGTCTCTCTCTGGATTGGTTTTTTGTAAGTCCCCCAAGCAGGTTACTTTGACAAAGGTGTTAAGTTTATCCATTGTAGGCTACCAGTTCCAGCCTCAAAACTTGCAGGTGGGTTTTTCCTGACCATGGTAATAAGCCTATTGATTTTCAAATGATGAAAGAGAGCATCTGTATCCAGATCACTTGAGCAGCTTGCAGACATCTAGCTGGGCGTGGTGGCGCACACTTGTAATCCCAGTACTTGGGAGGTGAGACCAGAGGATCCGGGTTCGCGGCCAGCCTCAGCTACTTAGTGAGGCCCTCCGCAAGTTAGTGAGACCTGGTTTCAAAGTAAAGAATAAAAAATAGGGCTGGGGGTGTAGCTCAGAGGTAGAAGCCCCTGGGTTCAATCCCCAGTACCGGAAAAAAAAAGAAATGCAGACATCTTGGAATGGTTAGAATGGAGGGTATCTTGGGGTGGGGTGAGATAGGGTGGCCTGGGAAGGGGTGTAAGCAAACATTCTGGGGGACTGGGAATGTCTCACAACTTTATCTGGGTCATGGCTACAGATGGATACATAGGTGAAAAGCCACTCAGCTGTGTTAAGATGAGAGCTGCTTACAGTGTGAGACAACTCACTAACCTCGACAACTCAATATACATACATCAATTATAAGGATCGCTCCCACTTCAGACCTTTTGAAAGAGTCTCTAAGGGCACACAAACATACACTTCTTTCTCTCCTTTTTTTAATTTTTTTTTGGTACTGGGGATTGAACTCAGGGACATTTTACTTCCAAGCTACACCCTCAGCCCTTTTTCTTTTTTTATTTTGAAACAGGGTATCACTGAGTTACTGAGGCTGGCCTCCAACCTGTGCTCCTCCTGTCTCAGCCTCCCAAGTACTGGGATTACAGACATGCACCACTGCGCCCAGCAAGGTTGTGCTTTTTTTTTTTTCTTTTGCGGTACTGGGGATTGAACCCAGGGGCATTCTACCTCCGTGCTACACCCCCAGCCCTATTTTTTATTCTTTAATTTGAAACAGGGTCTCACTAAGTTACGGAGGGCCTCACTAAGTAGCTGAGGCTGGCCGTAAACCTGGATCCTGTGGTCTCAGCCTCCCAAGTATTGGGATTACAAGCATGCACCACCACGCCCAGCTTAAGGTTGTGCATTTTTAATAAGCACTTTAGATGCTTCTACTCTACACTGAAGTTTGAGAACCATTTCTCTAAAACAAAGAAACAAACAAGCACATTTTCAATATCAAAGACCAAGAAAAGTCATCTGAAATCAAGCCCATCCCAGGAAATGTGACATAACCGCCACAAACACCAGTATTCATAAGTTCTGAAACCTTGGAGATTTGAGTTAATATACCAACATCTGTTTCTTGTGCTACCTGATAGGTCTCTATATGCAGCTCTAACACAAAAATTGGAAGGAGCCTTGAGGAGGTGAGGACCAGCTGAGAGGTCCAGCAGGGCTCTGCTCCCAGCAGTCACCTTTACAGTTAGAGCCTCAGGCAGGGCGACTTCTCTCTCCAATCTGACAATGTCAAAACACCGGTAGAGTTACATACCCAGGATTGAATTACGATAAAGTGCCTTTGGGAAGAGCACTTGTCAAGAACATATCTCCTCCAAAATAAGCAGGGGTCTGTTCTGAAAAGAAGAAAAAGAATCTGCCTAATGGAGCTTTTGGAAAGCTGAGAGAAAAGATTTCTTCTGTGTAGCTGCCTGCAGTGTGATGATTCTGAATGAAAAGCCCTGCTGGCTCCCAAACAGATGCTCTATGTTTGCGAGAATGGATCAGGAGAATATTTAGACACAAAGATTGCTGCAAGGATTTGTTTACAAAAGTCTTCTTATGCTGCACCATTTTTTGCCATTGTTGTTGTTTTCAATATTCACTATTGTGTTAACAAGGGTGTACGCAGGAAAAGGAAGGTTTGCCACGGAGGGCATCAGCTACCTGCTTTCTTGCAGACTGGGAGATGATATGTTGCGTCCACATATCATAGAGGAAACCATAGGACTCCTGTTACCAATCTCCTGTGTTTTCCTTCCACAGTTGTGGACTTACATAGCACTCTTTTTATTAAGGGGCCCCAACTGAGCGAACATTTTTCTGGGCTACAAGAAGAATGAGAAAATGCAAATCTAGGATCTCCCTGTGGACAGCGCGGCTAAGGTTACAGTGAAAAGTAATCCCCAGCCCAACCTTCATCACTAATCCTCCCCACCTCATAAATGTCCCCCTTCCCTGCTCACAATAACCATTTCCTTCTGCTCGTGCTCCACTCCCACCAACACACCTGTTATTGCAAATCTATAATAACAGAGTGTAGATTTCCCTGGGGAAATGGCAAACTGACTTAGGATATTTATCTGTTGGCAAAACTGTGCTTTCCTCTGGGACTGTTGTGTGTACACAGATCTTTCTCCTCTGATGAATCACAGCATTTTCCAGCTGGAAAAGAACTTGAGGATAATCTAGAGAACCTTCTAATTAATAGACAGAGAAACAGAGGCCCAGAAAGGCAAGCTTATCCCAGATTACAGAGCCAGTGAGGGAAACATCAGAGCTGTAGTTACTGTCCTTGGGCCCCACCAGGATTGCCGTATCACAGATACTCTGTGAACAACTCCCAGGCTTTTTTAAAAAAATATACTTTGTTAGAGCAGTTTTAGGTTCACAGCAATATTGAACAGAAAGTGCAAACCTTTCCATATATCTCTAACCCCATTCCATCCTTCTGTGTTCTTAGTGACTCTAGACCATTTCATAAAGGTTAAATCAAGTGAATACCATTTTTCCTGTCTATTTGTCATTTATTTTTATAGAATGAAACACCAGACTGGAGATGATACCCTACCAGAGTCACATGAGAAAGGACTTTGGAAATGTCTCCATCCTCCTGCAACCCAAATGCACTTGTGTTTTTCTCCCCCAGACACTAGTCCTAGTCCCTCCCTCTTGACAACAGAACTTGTTGACCACTAGCAATATTATGTTTCTTTCCCAAATCCTGAAATTTCTCTACCTCTGCTTTCCTGGGCTCCATCATACACAGTCTCTATAAGAGCATAGTGAATTGATTATTTATTTATTTATTTGGTACTGGGAATTGAACCCAGGGGCATTCTACCTTGAAGCTACACCTGCAGCTTTTTTATTTTTCTTATTTTAAGACAGGGTCTTGCTAAGTTGCTGAGACTGGCCTCCAACCTGTGATCTTCCTGTCTCAGCCTCTAACATACTGGGATTATGGGCGTGCGCCACTACCGTGGCTGACTATTTGTTGATTATTTTGAAACACTCCATGTCTTTTTGTTAATGTTTATCATCAGTTTTATCACATGAAAGCATGGGTTACTTCAGGGCTCTTATTAGTCTGTAGCTGCATTTCACTAGTCTCCAACAGACGAACTGAATGACAAAGGCATCCACCGTTTTCAGTCAGTTGAACATTGTCATTGTGCCCCATTGTCCCAGCAACGAATGCACATGTTCAGGATGAGTCATTCATTTCCTGCCAAGCACAACTGGCAGGCAGACTGTGGCTTCCTTTAGCCTGTCACTTCTTAGTTCTCAGCCACTTCATTTTTAAACCTGGAACCACTGGGTATGCTTTTAATCAAATCTGAAATTATTACGGGTACACGCCTTGTTAAATGGGATGAGATGGGTAACATGTAAAATATAGATAAGCAATTCAGGAATTTAGCATTGCCAACAAATATGTGGCTTAGCCCCACTTGTCTTTCAATAAGCATCATCAAGGCCCATGGTATTTCCAGATCACCTAATTTAAGATAGGGGATCTTAAAACATTTTTTTACGATGTTATATCCTTCTAAAATTTCCACAGTGTTAGCCAGTTTCATTTTGATGGATGGAAATGTCAAAACAGCAAGCCCAAGGTCCTGAGGCATCAATGGGAAAACAAGGAGTAAAATCTATGCCAAAGCCTCCTGGCCAGACAGCCGGAATCTAACAACAAACAAATCTCGAAACCTCTCATATGACAGATCCCCAAACTGTCGCCACTATTCTCCTTACTTAAGCAAGTTTCCCCTTCACTGACACCCAGGCCCGTTCCCTAAGGTCTCCCAGATAGTAAGTAGAGTGTTCTGTTGCACCCAGTCTCTCAGGATCATTATTGTCAACATCACCTAAAGCACACCTTCTCATTTCCATTCTCCAACCCAAAGAGATGGCAAGAAAACAAAGATGAGCCACAAAAAGCCTAGAGAGCCTTACCAGATCTTCTTATTTTTAATTATTGGGAAAAGAGGCAATATGATGTACTAGAAAGAATAATGGATTGGTATCTGAAACCAAGAAGTCTGACTCTGCCACTTATCTGCTCTGTGGCTTAAGATGCGTCACTGAAATGGACTAATCTCACAGAACTTTCTCATTACCAAAGTAGAGACAGCACACTGGTTTCACTGTAAAGTGCAAAATTATTAAATGCATTTTGTCAACCATATTGTTCCATGAGGCTGATTCCTCTAGCCCTGGGGGCCACAGGGCACTGAAAAGACTCACTGGGGGCTTCAGTGACTCCTGGATACAAGGCTGGTGAGTGCATCCTAACTTTTCCCTGGAAGTCTTCATTGAGAGAAAAGTGACTGAACCAGGTATACCTAGGATAAATGAAAGAAGTATATTTGAAAATTTATTTCTATTTTTTAATACATGCTTTGAGATAAACAGTTTATATTTCCTACCAAATAAGACTGGTGCTTTGGGAAGATGTGCTGTATTTTGCCACCTGGATCTCTGTGCCCTGGGAAGGCGTCCCATGGCATCTCTGTGTGCTGGGTCATAGATCTCTCCTTCCCTCATGTGCTTCCACGGGAAACTGTCAGAAGTTGTATTATAATCATCTCATTAGTGGCTGCCTCCTCCTTTTATTTTTTATTTTATCCCTAGAGCCTCGCATAGTACCTGGTATATCCTATAAATATTTGCTGAATGAATAAATGAACTTCCTCTTTTCAAGGATATATTTTTTTTGGGGGGGTAGCTGATAATCTATGTCCTAATCACCATTGTCTTCCACTGATAAAACTAAAAAAGGCAAAATTAAAGTTTTACAAGTCCAATCCAAATCGTAAATCCATCTGGCTTTGAACTCTTCTACGCAGTGCCCAGAGGCCCTTCCCTGATGCTCATAGCCTGCCTCTCAGCATAAATGTTCACACCATCACAGGAAGGCCCGTCTTTGCATATGAGCACTACCAGTGGTTTATTCTGCCCATTTAATTCCAATAGTCCACAACTACAAATACAAGTAACCTCACTCCAGTCTTCATCCCGCATTCCACAATGTCTGTGTCATGCATAAATTTCCCTTTGAAACCAGTGAGCATTCTCTGCCAGAAGATATCCTGGGGATGGGAAAGGAAGGGAGGGAGAGAAGAGGGAGGAAGAGAGAGAATCACAGTCACCATCTGTTGACAATATTCTTGCGCAGAGCCAGTTTTGAAGGTTAATGACATGTCATGCATCCTCCAGTGTCTGGTAACAAAAATAGGCTTCTCTCCCAGAATTCGTTAGAGCAGTTGTTGCCCCATGGAAGATGTGACATGTCAGCCAACTCTCCAACGGGTCCAGGAAGGCAGCTCCTGCCAAAAGCTGGATAAAATTTAACAGTGATCCAGGAAAAACAGCATTCACCAAAATGTGACTGTGGAAATGATCATTTTTCCCTGAGACCAATAAAGGTACTTATAAAGCATTGACCTTCTGAAATGATCCTGCATAATGTTTTTTCTTTTTATAAGGAGATTTTGCATTTCATTAGCAATTCTTCAATATACATCTCTATCTTCTTCTACCTATTTTCAGAAAAATAAAATTTGTAAGCCTGCAATGAAAACAGGTCCGAGGGGTCAGCAAGGGCCCGCCCATGATTTCTGGGGATGGTGAGATTATTGGCATTGTAGCTGATCCAAGCAAAGGTCAGTTTCAGCTTTATTGACAGCCTACTGTTTAATGACTTGCTTTGCTGTCTCATCAAGAATTCACCCAGTTGAAAGGTTGCACCTTCTCCAATGTAATTGCATGCCTCCTCCACATCTCATCTGGGCTCTCTTTAATTTTCAAAGACCTGCTGAGCAACCTTTGAAAATCGGAGCCCTTTACCACCTGGTGCTCCAGGGGTATTTTAAGAGGGGCGGTTCTGCCTGATTTTCTGTTAACTCAAGAACAAACTGTCTGGTCCCAGCATGGAGTAAAGTGGCTTGAACAGGGACTTGTATAAAGGGATGGAGCAGGGAAATTGGAAAGTTTCCAAGCTCCCCCAGATCATGTTTTTATAGTGTGACATCACTATTTTGTTTGAAGTGAAGTTTCTGGACTTTAGCTCTGCCTAAGTTCAAATATAAGTGTAAAATACAAATAAAAAACTAAATAATTGTTTGATTACTTGCCAGCTTGGAGTATCCAACATTCTGGTTGTCAAGAGAAGACACACAAGTTAAAGTACGGAGGTGTGAGGTACTGAATTGACCACTCTCATGGAAGTCCGCAGTCTGGGACACGTGTTTAGGATCTTTTTTCCTGACTTTGCATTAGTCATTTTAATACAAATTGTAATGGGCCTCAAATTTCCTAACCCTAAAATTAATTTCAATTTAGTAAATATATTTTCAGTCACTGAAAATGGGAGTGGGATTATTTAGATCAGCACTCTCAACTGGATCTTTCTGAAGCACAGGAAATTTTTCATATCTGTGCTATCCAATATGGTAACCCCTAGACACATGGAGAACTTTTGAACACTTGAAATGTGGGTACTACAAGGAATTGTATTATGAATTTTATTTAATTTCAAACAATTTACCTGGGCATGGTGGCACACACCCGTAATTCCAGTACTTGAGGGAGTCAGATAGGAAGATCACAGGTTTGAGGCCAGCCCCAGCAATTTAGTGAGACCCTGTTTCAGAATAAAAAATAAACATGGCTGGGGGTTTAGCTTGGAGGTAGAATGCCCCTGAGTTCAGTCTCCAGTACAAAAAAATACAAACAATTTAAATTTAAAATAAATATGCATCTGTTACTGTATTAGATGGTACTGGTTTGATTATTCCTAAAGTTTCTTACTAAAAGGTATGTTTTGATCACTTTTAAACCTAGCTAATGATTCACAGTGAACCTTTGTTATTCTGCCTACCATTAAACATACTTCATAAATTACTTGGTATAAATAAATTTAATCTTTAACAGTATAATAATCACTTTGATAAAAATAAGATCTCTACATAAGCAAGATAAAATATATGTGAAGAATTTTGTAAATTCAAAAATGCGACACAAATATAAAGCATTATTAATTATCTATTGCCACTAGATGCACAACTTGGCCAAGTGCTAACTGGTACATATGGACTACAAGCTCTTCTATTTCATAGCCTGCACCAATAGAAATACCTTGATGGGACCCTGTGGTGGTAGGCTGCAAAACTTAACATTTTCCAAGTACCTTCTTCCATCAATATTTAAATAAACATATTGGGATTTTTTCTTTTCCGCCACATCTGTCAAGGGTTTCTATCTGGATTTTGCTACAACCTACACAAGAAAATAATTTTATGCATTTTGCAATGCCTCATAACTATTGAGTGCACTTCTGTTGCTTCTCAGCTTTGCCTCCTGTCAGTAGAGCATGTTAAAAATTGATCAGAAGGAATAATCAAACCAGTACCATCTTGTCATTTACCAGAGGCTCCCACTATGGCTCAGCCTGCATCTGCCTCTTTCCACCTTTTCTCAAGCCCTCTCAGTCCCCTGACCTGTCCTCACTGACCATCAGACTCTTCTACCTTTTCCCAATGTCATAACCTGAATGATGTTTCCTTTGAGTTAACAAGCTTTGCTTTCTTCTCTGGTCTGTGCTGGTCTCCTCTCTCCTGGCTCATTTACTTAGTTCTGCACCCTCAGTAATTACCCCCTTTCACGTGACCCTGAGAGATCATCTCCTGGGCACTGTCCCATTGGGTAGCCTAAGCTGGCTCAGCCTCAAACGATGCCTCTCCTCCTTCTCCAGTTCTCCAAAAACTAAGTTCTAGATGGCAATGTAAAAGCAAGGCCTCCCTTACCAATTATTGTGAAATAAAACATTTCCTATTTTATTTTATTTTTAAATGATTCTAGAATCCTCTGTCTAAGATATATTGTTTATAGTCTGGAAAAAGTTGTTTATTTTTAAATAGCTTTAATAAATGCATAATTGGCATGCAATGATTGACACATGTCTAAAGTGTTTAAATATTGACTTGTTT
>PVJS01019090.1:0-34122 GCA_004027185.1 Glis glis | reverse complement strand
AGGGCCTCACTAGGTAGAGAGAGAGAGAGAGAGAGAGAGAGAGAGAGAGGGAGAGAGATATCACGCGTGTGCGCATACGCGCTGAGGTTGGCCGCGAACCCAGATCCTCCGGTCTCCGCCTCCCAAAGTACTGGGATTACAAGTGTGCGCCACCATACCCGGCTCCAAAGAAAGTTCTGAATGTGTTCAGAACAGGCACAAATTTTTTTTTCCAGGTATTTTTGATCTGTGGTTGTTGTGTCCATGGATGGGTGAACTCATGGAAACAGAGGGCCGACTACTAGAAAGATCCCTGGCACATAATAGGCATTTGTTAAATATTTGTTGTAAGAATGAATGAATATTATGAGTTTAATGGTGGAAATGGGTAGGAGGAGATTCTTCATCATCATTAACATCATTATTAGCATATTGGATGCTATTAATAGGCTCGCTGTATTCTATACTCATGGGCTAGCAGAGTTTTTCTGTATAGTGCCAGAGAGTACGTAAGTTTTTCAGTGGGCCACGTGGCCTCGTTGCAACTACTCCACTCTGTTGAAGTGTAGAAGCTGCCATCGACCATTTGCAAATGAGCGAGTGCGTCTATATGCCAATAGGACTGTTTATGGACACTGAAATTTGAATTTACATAACTTCCAAATACCACAAAATATTATTTTTCTTTATTTTCTCCAACCACTTAAAAATGTAAAAAAAAAACCCCATTCTTAATTCACAGGCCATACAAAAACAGGCAGTGTACCAGATTAGACATGCAAGCTATATTTTGCCAGTCTCTATTGGTCTCTTCAGTATATCTTAGTTGAAACATATTTTTCCACGCTTGGTAGGGAGCAACAGTGTGGGTTAAGCAGATAATTCTGAAATACTTTTGTTTGGTTCCAGAAACTTTCATGTTGTTCCATTTTTGTTTTCCTGGGAACCTTATGTTTTCATTGTGTGTTTAGGATGCTAATATTTAAATGAATTTGCATTCTCTTAGCAGATGCCACATGGTGGTGTTGAGGGTGGTGCAATAGTTTAAGAGCAGAGCCCACCCAGGTTTAGAAGTTTGCCATTATTTACAAGGTGAATAATCCCCATGTGGGAAGAGTCAACTAGGCCTAATCCCCAGAGGACTGTTCTGTACATGAGAATTGTGTTGCAGTTTTTAACATCATGCATAACACATTTCTTGAATAAGTTGCAAGTGCTTTTAATAATGGAATCTAGGGTTAACTTTAGCTGTGCCACATTGGCACTCTTTTGCTCCTCTACTTAAGAAAAAACAAAAGACCAAACAAAACAACACTGTATCATCACATCAAGCTGTGATTTGGAGGAGGCATCCTATTTCCCTTAGTAAGCACAAAGAAGGGAGAATAATGTTTCTCATTTGCAAAGCTTTCTAATCCTCCTAAGATTTTTCACATACTTGAAGAGGTAGATGTGTTAACTATGTGAGAACATTGATAGGGAACAATTTGCCCAGGGACACAGCACCAGGACTCCTGATAAGGTCCTCTGACCTTCAGAGGTGCAGACTCCTCATTGAGATCTTCACGCAGCCAATACTTTCAGTGCTGCCAACTCCCTGTCCGCTGCCTCTTCATCTGTAGCTCGACCTATTCATGAAGATGCTCGGAGCCCCAGCTGTGCCTCTCTGCTCTGCTTACCTTCTGGGAAGGGGTGAGGGGGCTGTGGCCAGGTACGTCGCTGCCACTGTAGCTGTTTACCAGCTCTGTTTTCTCCCCAGCTGTTTTTGCTACTGTGCAATTCTTCTGAGCATCTTCTTAGTTCCCTAACATGGCCTGCCTTCTTTTCTCATAACTCTGACCATGAAGACCTCATCTGGACAACCAGTGGCTAGAAATGTCTTGGATATGATTGGCAAAGACAGGATGGAATCCAGCATGACCCCAGTGCCTTGGGTGTGGGTGGGGGACCAGGAGCATCAGCACCCTGGTGACGGGGCACAGGAAGACATGGTGGGAGCCATGTTTGAGGGGGCAGACTTGGAGTTTGGTTTAAATGTGTTATCTTTGATGTAATAGTGGAACAGCCATCTACATTCAATTTTCTATCCCCCAAAAAGTAAAGTGGAGAAAAAGGTGAGACCAAATATCTAGGTCTTCAGCCAAATAGCAAAATTTATGGTTAGGATCAAAGTCTTTGTGTTCCTTTGAAAAACTTCTTAGAGGTCTTATTTAAACAATCTCTTTATTATGAAAATGGAGACTTCTCATGTCTTTTTATGTTTTTCAGAGAAAATTGTCATAAATACTACCCACAATTTGGGGTAATTGTGCATCCTATGAATTAAGAGGTGTCATGTAAAAAGACTCCTCAATGCCCCATCATAGAAAATGTTATAGGATGTTATTCTTGAATTATTTCTGCCCTTCACTTTGGTGAATTATTTCACTCCTTCACTTTACCTTAGGTATTTTAATTATATTTTGTACTTTTAAAATCTACTTTTAAAATAATATATGTGGGAGTCCACTTATATATTACCAAATTTGTAAACACCCCTTTGAACCGTTCCCCATTCCTCTGCCTCCTTCCCCTTTCTCTGTTGCAGTCTCAACCACCCAAACAGAACCCAGAAAGCTATATCCAGGCCCACTCATGTTTCCATGGAAACAAGAGAAAGGAGAACTTACTATTTCTTGATACTTAATTGAGAAAAACACATAATGTCATATGTATTTTAAATTAGAGGGATAAGAAGGTTGAATGCATTATCATGTGAAAATCTTAATCTTATCAAACGGCTTAGTTAAAATGAGAGAGTTGATGAATTTAAGCAGACAAGTATGAACAGTGCTCTACAACACGCTGCTGTTACACCATCCCAGCCTGTGCCTCCATGAAAAGCTAAGGTGTTTTGCCTTTGAGTAAGGGTCATGCTGACCGGCCACGGCAGACCCTGCTGGATCACCTGCCTGGTATTGTCACTTGCCAAGACTCAAAAGGACCTTGGGGGGATGGGGTGCAGTTTTCTAAGCACTCCTCCTAACGTGGGGCAGTTTTACAGGATGTACCATCAGGCCTCCTGATTCAGTTTAGTGTTTTCTTGAATGGACCACATTGTTTCACTGTAAGATTTTGGAGTTAGAAGCTGAGCCAGGTGTTTTCATGGATTTTCTCTTTTCATACAGATGTCCAGAAGGCTTCTTGGGAGAATATTGCCAACATCGAGACCCCTGTGAGAAGGACCGCTGCCAGAATGGGGGCACCTGTGTGGCCCAGGCCATGCTGGGGAAGGGCACCTGCCGGTGTGCTCCGGGGTTCACGGGGGAGGACTGCCAGTACTCCACCTCTCACCCCTGCTTTGTGAACCGCCCCTGCCTGAATGGAGGCACCTGCCACATGCTTAGCCGGGATACCTATGAGTGCACCTGCCAAGTTGGCTTTACAGGTAACAAATGGGGCTCGTGCCCATACTTTCCTACACTCTTTTATTTTGCATATCTAGGTTTTGGGCTCCTCAGGGTTCCCCAACTCTGGCTCACATTTAACATTATGAAAAGGAACTGGAATGTTTCAGACAGCTATCCTCAACATCCTTTTGAGAGTTTTAAGGGGCAAACAAGGAGAAATAAAAGGGTCACATAGTTAGAAATATTTGACTGCTTGAAATACATATGTCAAGATTGGGGATCAGAATTAATTCATGAAGGAAATTTACTGTCGCCAGAAGAAAGGTTGTTGATGCTGTTGATGACTTGCTTTTTAAAATCTCCTCTCTCTAGACATTCAGGTTTTCTGAACTCTGATTGCTTCTTTTCCCCCCCCGATATTGCCTTGTCCATATCCATTTAATTTTTATGTTCCCTGGAACACTGTTTTGAGCATATCACAGCTCTCCTTGGGGAATCTCAGTCTGTCTCTTTAGCTCTACCCACACCTGCACATTCAGGCTCATATATCTAACTATCTTAGAACATTTCCTTAGAAATTCTACAGGTATCTCAAACTCAAAATGTTGATATAAATAAGTGACACCAATGTACACTCTAAATACCCAAACAAAAAACATTCTGTCCCTGTCCTTACCCCCTTTAAAGTCAGTCACCCAAGCCAGGTGTGGTGGCGCACACTTGTAATCCCAGTACTTGGGAAGCTGAGACAGGAAGATCGCAGGTTCGAGGGCAGCCTCGGCAACTTAGGCCCTCTGCAACTTAGTGAGACCCTGTTTCCAAATAAAAAATAAAATAGGTAGCTGGGTGTGGTGGCTCACGCTTGTAATCCCAGTACTTGGGAGACTGAGACAGGAGGATTGCAGATTCCTGGCCAGCCTCAGCTACTTAGTGAGGCCCTCCGCAACTTAGTGAGGCCCTGTTTCAAAATAAAGAATAAAAAATAGGGCTGGGGGTGTAGCTTGTAGGAAGAATGCCTGGGTTCAATCCCCAGTACCGGGAAAAAAAATAAAATAGGTATAGCTCAGAGGTAGAATGCCCCTGGGTTCAATCCCCAGTACTGTGATGGATGGATGGATGGATGGATAGATAGATAGGTAAATAGATAGATGATAGATAGATTGATATATTGACATATAGATATATAGATAGATGACAGATAGACAGACAGACAGACAGATAGATAGATAGATAACGTCACCCAACCCACCCTCTGCATTCCTTCTCCCCGTCGTCTACACTTCCCCATCTCCCCTGCTCCTCTGTAGTTGAAGACCATGGAATCTCTCACCTGGGCTCCCTAAGTAGTTTCTTACCGGATTCTCACTCCATCTCTTTCACCCATCATATTGTTACATGTTGAATTATAAATGCAAATCTAACAAACACACCCATTTATAGTGTCTCATGAGTTTTCAACATCCACAGAATAAACTGCCAACTCCTTTCCTTGACTTCCATGGCCCATCACCATCTAGGCCATCATTCTGTAGATTCCTTTCCCCACAAGCATCTGGGCCCAGCCACACCAGTATTATCATCTTTCCTGAAAACGTCACACTTCCTATCGCCTCTCTGCGGTTGCATACCCCTTTGCCTGGAATGTTCTTCCTACAGTTGGTGACTGCCGATGTCTTTTTTTTTTTTTTTTTTTGCGGTACCGGGCATTGAACCCAGGGGCATTCTACCTCCGAGCTACAGCCCCAGCCCTATTTTTTATTCTTTATTTTGAAACAGGGTCTCACTAAGTTGCGGAGGGCCTCACTAAGTAGCTGAGGCTGGCCACGAACCTCGATCCTCCTGTTTCAGCCTCCCAAGTACTGGGATTACAAGTGTGTGCCACCACACCCAGCTTTGCCAGTGTCTTTTAAAACTTGTCTTCCTGAACTTTTCATGATTCCTTTAGGCAGTTGGTTGCAAAGTTTTATCATTTTTGTGTCACAATGTATTTTAATTAATTTTTTACTGGTCTGTCACCTGAATAGAGTTTGAAAGTGAACCCTTTGATGTTTATTAAATTCAGTAAGAAAAGAAGAACTAGTCTCCATTTTGTCCCCTGCCTTAAGCACTGAACTAGTAGTTCTAGTAAATCAGTAGGCTAAAAATTAAACAAACAAACAAACAAAAATACTCAGAAAATCAGACTGGACCAGTTAGTTGGGAATACTGTTCTATTACTTTTTCATCAGAAGGGTCTGGTGGGAGTAGAGGGTAATTAGAATGAAACATTATCTCCATCAAGACCATGGTAGTGTTGATGATGTGAGCCACTGAGGAGATATGGTGGTTATGAAAGTGATTTCTTCTTGCTTGTCAGTTGTTTGCTATTGCAAGGCAAAGGGCAGGGTATACCCATTTACAACATTTTAATCCTGGCTGGTAGAAATGGCAGTAATGTCACTCCGAAGTAGTCCCCAGATTAAAACATCTTCCTTTGCCAACAAAAGGATCTCTTCTTGGTGCTCTGCAGGATTCTGGTCATCTTTATACGTTTGCCACCTGTAGTTCACTTTAAGAATCATCACAGGTCAAGTTCATACTTTTTTTTCCTCTTTTTGGTACTGGGGATTGAACTCAGGGACTTTTTATCTCTAAGCTACACCCAGCCCTATGTTATTCTGAATAAATTTTGAAACAGGGTCTCACTAAGTCGCTGAGGGCCTCACTAAGTGGTTGAGGCTGGCCTTGAACCTGTGGTCCTCTTGTCTCAGCCTCCCAAGCGCTGGGATTACAAGTGTACACCCCCATGCCCAGCCATACTTTTGATTTTTGTAAGAGCCCTTTACCTCATCTAGACAGACCTTGTTAGGCCATCTCCATTCATAGATAAAAAAAAAAAAGAGAGGCAGCAAGTTATTCCTACACATAATACATGTGGGAGTCCAAGCTCAAGGACTTTTTTGTTCAAGTTGTGAGCAAGCACTGTGATATCCATGTTTGCTAGAAAAAAGGCATTTATACCTCTTTTCTGCTCTAAGTAAATACCTCTCAGTGAAATGGAAGAAAAAAATAGGAACAAAAATGGCAGTTCCTTCATTTCCTTTCTGCTCAGCACCCTGAGATATATGTGCAATGCTCAATTTTGCATTTTGCCTTTTCCTTTCAATAAGCAGAGAGCATTTCTGTGTGTTCATGTGCCGTGTCTTTTCCCCTTTTGGCAAAGTTGTCATCTCTCTTGTTTGCTTTTCTGTGGGGTCAAAGATTTGGCAACGGATTGAAGCATTAACAGATTCAGAGTTCTCATCTCTAGTTTTAAAAATAAAAGACTTAGGCTAATGAAAACAAAAAGCCATATGAATACCAAATTTACTAGAAGCTGGGAATATTCCCTCCCTTGTTTCCTCCCTCCTCCCTTGCTCCCTCTGAATGTGCTCCGCTTCCTGTGGACTCACACCTTAGCATTCAGCATGGCAGAGTCCTCCTGCTGCTGGTGCCTTTCTGCCTGGGAGACCCCCCCCCAAGAGTTGCTTATGACAGGTCCTATTTTGTTTTCTTTTTTCTTTTTTGTTATACAGGGAGCCAGAGATCCTTCACCATCTCCAAACATAATTAGCAAGACCACAATTAACAAAATGTTTCCCACAATATGTGTGTATGTGTGTTGTGTTTAAAGGAAAAAGATTAGTGTTGGCTTGTTTCTATCACCCGAGAGGTTCATTTAATAACTGCGTATTGGGGAAATACACATTCAGCAGGCATGACTTGAGGGCACAGCCTGGGGACCCAGCCCCTGCTGGTTTGGCAGCTGGTATCATAGAAGTAAATGGCACAGGTGGGGGAGGGGGCATTCAGGATGACTTCATGGAGGTGGTGACTGTTGAGGAGAGTTGTCAAGATAAGGGAGAGTTCACTAGATAAACAAAGAGGAAGCTGGCATTCCAAATAGAGGAGCAGCTGTGCAAAGAAAGGGAGGTGTGAGGGAGCAGATGGACCAGACCCTGTGCCACGGGGACTGATGGAATCCTGCAGGACTGGGTTTCACGTGACAAACCCTCATGCCCCTCTGTGCTCCATCCTCTGAGTCTTTGAGTCTCATCCGTGGGCCTTGAAAGTACTCATATTAGATCATCTTAAGAAGACCTTGGTTTGTCCTATAAAATCAGAGCGTGTAGGGGGCCGCCATGCAAGAGCTCCTGCAGTCACCTATTGGGTGGGAGAGGGGACGTGGACGGTGGGGCTGGCTCCCATTTCTGAGAGCAGGACTGAGTTCTGTTATCCTTCCTTTAGGGAAGCTGTGCCAATGGACGGACGCCTGCCTGTCTCATCCCTGTGCAAATGGAAGTACCTGCACCACTGTGGCCAACCAGTTCTCCTGCAGATGTCCTGCGGGGTTCACGGGGCAGAAGTGTGAGACCGATGTCAATGAGTGTGACATTCCAGGACGCTGCCAGCATGGTGGCACCTGCCTCAACCTACCCGGTTCCTACCAGTGCCAATGCCCCCAGGGCTTCACAGGCCAGCACTGTGACAGCACCTACGTGCCCTGTGCACCCTCCCCTTGTGTCAACGGAGGCACCTGCCGGCAGACTGGCGACTTCACCTTTGAGTGCAACTGTCTTCCAGGTAAGGAGCTCCCTAGAGTTCTGGGACTGAGGGACAAACCGATCTGAGGAGGAAGGCGGAAGGTGGCGAGCATGGCCCAGTTGCTCCTGTAGGGGTATCCTAAAGTAGGGAAAAGGGAAGTGAGAATTCTGTGTGGGGTGGATTGCTGGTGAGGGAGGAGTTTTATGGGCCCACAGTGGTCCATAAACTGAGCAGGGGGTAATTTAACTTGTCAGGGTTTATGATGATGAGTGGCTAGGAGATTGTTTATTGTCCCTTTTGGAGAAATAGTGAGAAGATATAAGAGAAATAGAGCTCTGGGAAATGGACAGGCAGATCTGGAACGGAGAAGAGCACATGAGAATCAGACATCGGGAAGCATGGACGTGAGATTAATAAGTGCTTTAAACTGAAATGACACTAGGAGTAGGCGGTCAACTTTCCCGAATGCTTTCACCTCTGGGGAAGTAATTCATCATTTTCCTATCTATAAAGGCACCTGCCCTCCTGCGTGTGAGCTTCCCCTGGGCTACTGGCCTTCAGACCCCTCTCCATGTTCCCTCCCTGACTGGGGGTAACTCTTACCTACCTTGAGGCTGGAGAATTTTGAACCTGGGTGGGGGCAGTCCTCTGTGAAGCAAGGGCACTTCTTGATGAGCTCTGAGAGATGATGTATGAGAGACTAAGCATGACACGATACTTGGTCATCCTCTTGGCTGGTCCCAGTTCCCTAGAGCACACGCAGTCCAAGATAGCAGCAGCCAGAGCAGCAGTGTCTGGGAGCTGAGCGCCTGGTGTTCCTTGGGGAAAAGGAGCAGGCCTCGCCAGTTTACTTCACTCCTAGTACAAACGACGGGGAGGCTGAAAACCAAAAATTTTGATTGAGAACAGAGCACAAGCAGCTGGAGCAGATAAATTACTAAGCAACAAGGATCCTGTTTTTATACAAATATCCCTAGTACAAAAACAAAAGAAGGAAAACTGTGTGGAGGTGGCGGGGGGCAGGGGGAGAAATATTGTGCTAAATAAGCAGAATTGCCTCAAAAAGAAGTTGCTCTCGCCATTCTTTTGGAGTGGAAATCTTAGATTCTGGTGTTGTGAATATGGTTCACATATAATGGGTTTGTGTGTTTTATCTTTGGGGAATAAAAGGTCATAGGTTGGTCCTTAGTATAAAACCAGTCATTTATTCATTTTATTTGGTAAAAATGTATCTAGTGTTGGCTATGTTCTAGGCAGTCTGCTCTGTGTTTGGGCTATGACAATACAAGACACTACCTGGATAGAAATGAAAACTTCTTATCATTTACGTCACAAGAACATGTTATTTAATTGTATTGCTTTTACTTTCTCTTTCAATAAGGAATAGATAATGCTCTTCTAGATACTAAATAGATGGTTATTAACACAATATTTCTAATCATCCACCTTTTCTTGTAGAAGGGATAACTAAAAGATACCTCTTTTCACTCCTGTATTTGCATTTTAAGGGTTAAAGACAGAAATAGAAACATAAACAATTTAACTGTACAAGTATTTTAATGTTGCAAGCATCCTAACAGTCTAATGTTGCAGTGGTCTAAGTGACTAGTAATTGAGGTTATTGTGATTTATGGTTGAAGACTATATGCAGTTTTCAGTTTTAAGAAAATTACTTTTAATAGTTGCTGGGAAGTTGATTTGGCAGCAAGACATTGAGGGGAAGTTAGAGAAGTCAATACAGGAAGTCTTTAGCTGGGAGAGAGTGATTATTCACCCCATTGTCTCTGCATTGTTATCCATTAGCTACGATAAGAACCTCAGGGAATTCTGAGAGTGTGTCCAGGAAAGGATTTGTCAAACGAGAATAGTATCTGCTCCTTGAGAAAGGAAATAACCAGGGTTTCCTCAGCCAAGCTGCTGCCAGGGCCACTGGGATGGAGTAAGATTTTGGCTCTTATTTTCTGCGTGTCGTGCAAAGCAAGATATTTATTTACCCACTGATTGTGTGTGTGTGTGTGTGTGTGTGTGTGTGTGTGTGTGTGTTGGAGATGGGGGGGGATGCAAGCAGGAAGGAGATTTGGCAAAGAGAAAACTAACATTTATTTAATGACTTTTGAGTCAGGTCCAGCAAAGTGATTCCATACCTGTTAGCTTAATTACACCAAAACCTTGGAGACAGGTATTATATTTAGACTTTTCTCAGGTGAAGTAACTGAAGTTCAGTGATGGTAGGTGACCTTCCTAGAGTTGCACAGCTGATGAAGGAGCGGCTGGACCCTGAAAGCCAGGCTGGTCACTTCCAAAACTTGAGCCTTGTGCATCTGCCTGCATCACTGCACTGCCCATCTGCTTCCTGGAGGCACTTTGAAGATGTGCAACTTTTTTTTAAATGCTTTGAGTTATTTGGATTAAAAAAAAAAATATATATATATATATATATATATATGTATGTATATATGCACATTAGAAGAAAAATGAGATATTCTTAATTCTAAACAAAGAGCATTTGTTACATATCAACCTATGTATATAGCATTATTAGATATTTGAATATGGGTAAGTAGACTAGCTCTTGCCTGACAGGATCCTGTGACCTTAAACAGATGACTAGCTTGGACATATGTATAAAAGGAACTTCAAAAAGAATTGAAAAACAGTAGATGACCCTGTAAAGAAATATATATTTACATAGTTTGCAAGATCTTATGCTACTGTTCTTACGTCCAGGTAAAGATAGGACAGTATTCACTTGATTTCCAATGGGGAAATGGTGCCTGGAGAGGACTTTGTTTAAAAAGTCCTTTCATCATGTAGTACCGACCTCCTTGCCCCGGCTCGATTGCTGTCCACACTGTTCCAGAGCTTGAAATGCTACTTAAAGTAACAGTCACCATCTCCACGTGACTAGCGTCCGTATTGGAAGAGAATTCTCCTTTGAGTTCTAAAAACGGGGAAACCAAGTCAGCAGGAGGCAGAACAGCTTGTTGAGGTTGTTTCGCAACTTTGCCAAGAATGGCTGCTTCCCACCACATTTCAGGTCTTTGCACTTCTAATTGAGGCGTACCCTGACCACTCTATTTAAAATCGTAACCACCCCCCCCTTAATTACTGACTCTGGCCTATTTTTTGTTTTCGTTTTCGGTGACACTTATCTTCTTACTATGTAATTTTTACTATATAATTTACCTCATTATGCCTATTGTTTATTGTCTATCTTTTTCAAACTCTACTGCCTCTTCTCTCCTCCACAGTGAAAGCCAGGGTCTTTGTTTTTGTTCTCTGATGTATCCCAAACACCTAAAACAGAGCCGGGTGCACAGTAGGCCTACACATATCCCTTGGCTGGCTGGCTGTGAGGACGGTGTCAGGTCACAGCATGGAGAATGTCACTATGGGCTTCTCATTTTCTCCTTGTTCTCCTGCACCCCGCTCTTGGCTTGGCCTCTCCTTTTGTCCTGGTATACTTTAATACTGGATAAGAAGAATTTTGGAGTCTTTTTCAACTCTGAGACTTGGCAAACAGCACACAAGTCAGTCATTATATACAAGTGGTTAAATTATAATTCTTTTCCTGAAAAGGGTGCTCTAGTCACTGTGAGTTGATTTTAGTATTATTGTAGGCCTCATGGGGAGGGAATTAAAGCTACAAAATTGACTCATCTTGTGCGATATAGAAAGAATGTTCCTCCTCAGAGGGAGAAAAAAGAATATCTTTAAGAGAGAACTAATAGAAAACCGGGCATGGTGGCGCATGCTTGTAATCCCAGTACTTGGGAGGCTGAGACAGGAGGATCGTGGGTTCGCGGCCAGCCTCAGCTACTTAGTGAGGCCCTCCGCAACTTAGTGAGATCCTGTTTCACAATAAAAGAAAAAATAGGGCTGGGGGTGTAGCTCAGAGGTAGAATGCCCCTGGGTTCAATCCCCAGTACCGTAAAAAAAAAAAAAAAAAGAGAGAGAGAGAACTAATAGAAGGGAATCAAGGAACCACGTTCCATCCTCTCTTTGGATCAGCAGCTGTTGATAATCCAGACCCTTGTGAAGAGTCCATCACGCAAATTTAGTCCTTAGCGGAAGCCCTGAGGGGGGGCACCCAGCTGCAGTAATTTTAACATGAGAGCAAAATAGAGCATGAAAATAAATTATTGAATCACTGACTCCCAGTTTTTTTGAGTCAAGGCCAACCAATGGGAAGAGAATGAGTTGGGCTGTTTTTGTGTTTGTGGATATTTTAATAAATAGCACAAGTGATCAGAACACAGCGGGCTGTTTTGAATCTACTGGCCATCCCCTGTGAATTCTGTTGGATTGGACAGTCCTTAATGTACTTTCCCTTTTTCTTGCTCTCCCACATTTCTTTCTTCTTCTATAATTTCTTTTTTTAAACTTCATAGAAAGCTGTCTGGTCTGTCCTTTCCTTTCAGTGAAGGTTGATCCTTCATAAACCACCTGCATACATCACTGGCTGGTTATATGTAATAGCCCTCTACATTAAAATAAAGCTTGCACACATTTCGTGGCTTTTGTGCCTGTTCTATTGTTGCTGAGCTTAAGAACTCTCAGGAGAAATTCCCTCTTGCATTTTTACACTCAGGAGCATGTGGTGTTCTCATGGGTATTATACTAATCATATTTTGGCAAGTTTGTTCTTGTGACAGACTTCTTTCCAGGAAAAAAAAAAGTGGCCTTGTATCTTTGCTTTTGTCCAGTTCCAGCTATCCTTGGGTTTCCCTCACTTTTTCTTTCCTGTTCATGGAAGCTTTTCCCGAGGACTTTCAGCCTGGTCCGGGAGCATCCTGGTTATGTCATCTCATCTCCTGCCCCCTCAATTCCTTGCTCCTCACCACCCTCATACCTCCCAGGGTCTGGACGCGGAAAGACTGGGATGCTCCCTCGAGGGATGTTGCTGTCCATGCAAGATGACAAGTTCAAAAGACTTTTCTGCTCCCTACCCTCCCTGCCATCATTCATCAGGGAAGTGGCCCACGGTTCCATAACAGCACAGTCTTAAAATGTTCCTTCTAAGTCTAATTTGTCTCCTTGTGGCCTTTTAAGGACGTGAGTTGGCTCAGAGCAGTAGACTCCTTTTAGTGCAGCCATCTGAGCCCTTCTGGGACTCTGCTACACCCATCCCACCCACAGGTCCATGGAGCCTCTGTTTGCCTTTCCCCAAAAAAACTTAAAAAAATATTTTTTACAAGTGACTGCACTGTAGCTTATTCTTAGAGCCTTTCTCCCCTCTTTGGGTGGACGTACGAGAATTTGCTAGCTCTTTCCAAAAAGAATTCTGAATCTCTGTTTTAAAAACATAAATCCTGTCTTAACTTTGGAGGAAAAATTATTTGGATTGAGTTTTCTCAGACATGGGAAATTTTGACCTAAGGTTGGTTCCTCTGATTGTTGAAAGGGAACTCTGAGGACCCAGAAAACATAATGACTGAGGCTGGGCAAACTGGTTCAGTACTGCCCCCCCACTAGCCATGCAATCAAGGGCAAGTTGGCTGCATGGACCTCAACCTCCTCATCTCCAACATTGTAGGATTAGAGTAGGCAATCGCTAATGGGTGCTCTAATCTCATCGGTACATAATAATATTAGGTAATATGTTTTAAGTGCTTTTCCTCTAATATAGCAGCTTTATTGAGAGATGTTACATACACATAAAGCGTATAATTCAGTGGTTTTAGCATACTCATAGATATGTGTACCCATCACCACAGTTAATTGTAGAATATTTTTATACTCCAGAAGAAGCCATGTTCCCATTATCAGTTGCTACCCGTTCTCCCTAAGTCCCTCCTAGCCCTTCATAACTCCTAATCTGTCTCTGTTTGCCTGCTCTGGACATTTCCTATAAAGGGAACTCACAGCGTGGAGTCAGTTGTGACTGGCTCCTTTCACTTAACATGATGTGTGAGTGTGTGTTTCCATCCTCCCTCTCAGCCTTGCTTAGTGATTCATCAGCAAAGCAGGTGTAGAATCCACGGTAGCCTGTGGTAAGGAACGAATAGAGCAAGGTGTATTTGATGTCTGTCCACCCACAGTCCGTAAACGCCAGGGAAACAGGGACTCTGCCTCCTTTACTCACTGTTGTATTCCCAGTGTCTGGGGGAAGACCTAGTACATGTTTCCCGTGAGAGAGAAGAACCTTATGGGATATTATGAGGAGCCTAAATATCTAGTCATATTATATTTCAAATAGGAGGATGTTCTTTGAACACTCTCTTGTGATAAAGCTGGTAGTCTTCTAGTTATTAGCTAAGGGATTTGGTAGAAGAAAAGAAAAAGGAAAGAAGCCCAATGTATAAATGACAGAGGACATCACCGTGGGCAGTTGGGGTGAAGGTTGGTGTTCTAGTTTTGTTTTTTACAAAAGGGAATAAGAGGAAGGAAGCAATGCTATGAATGTAGCATTCATATAGAGAGAAGCTCAGAGAACTCCAAGTGCTGGGAAGTTTAGTAATACTGTCAACCCCATTTGCAGGTAGCTTTTAACACTTGTATATTTGATGTGGCACTTATAACAATCTGAAAAGGCAGGCTGGGCAAGGGGACTCAGCCTCATTTTGCAGATGAGGGAGCTGATGGAGAGGTGTAACTGACTGTGTGTTAAACAGCTTGTAGGTGGTGAGCTTGGGACTAAGCCCATGTTAGTATTTAGTATTTCAACATTGTTCCTATGTCCTCTTCTCCCCACTCCCCAGTTTTGGAGGCCTCTGAACTATCATGCTATGGGGGAAAAATAAAAGAGATTTAAATTTAATTAGGTAATCTTTTATCTGTTCTTCCCAATAGTCTAATATAGAGCTGGGGAAAATCTAATACTCTGTTTTTTAGAAGCAGTTACTATCTGCCCCAAGTAGACATTTCTCTTCCCTGGGATTTTATTTCGTGGAAACTCGGTGGGCACTCGTGAGGTAACTCTGAAGGCATGCCATTGGTTAATGAGTCGCTTTCACTGTCTAGCTACACTGGAAGCCAGAGAGCGGGGGATTTTTCCTACAGTGAGTCCTGCGTTGAGCAGCGGCTGGCGGTTGAACTGGAATCATGAAGCAGGTCTGTCTTGGTGACCGTGTCCTGCAAGGAACACTTCGGTCTGAGAATTCATCGTTTCCTTTTGTTCCTCTCTGACCAGGTTTTGAAGGAAGCACTTGTGAGCGGAACATCGATGACTGCCCGAACCACAAGTGTCAGAATGGAGGGGTGTGTGTGGATGGCGTCAACACTTACAACTGCCGCTGCCCCCCGCAGTGGACAGGTATGTCTGCGATGAGTCCACCAGGATGGGGCGTGGGGTGGTAACCAGGGCAGACGTTACAGAAGTGGGCACTTTGTACAAGTTATCCTCGGGGTTGCTTTGACACCCAGCGTGTGAACCTAGCGGGGATCTCCATGCTGGATCACCGGGTATAGTGCTGACCCCACGTGTTCTGCATTCACTCAAAGAAACAGGTGTTTTCACAGGTATGATTGGGCAGCTGCTCTGAACTCAGGGCTAAGTGCTGTGGCAACTAGGAAAGAAGAGAATTACTGATAGACCCTGAGCTTATTATCTGGAAAAAGCAGCATGTTACCTGGACATAGTAGACGCTTAATAAGTATTCAGAGAGAAAAAACATGTTTTTTTTTTTTTTGCGGTACCGGGGATTGAACCCAGGGGCGTTTTACCTCCGAGCTACACCCCCGGCCCTATTTTTTATCCTTTATTTTGAAACCTGGTCTCACGAAGTTGCGGAGGGCCTCACTAAGTAGCTGAGGCTGGCCGCGAACCCAGATCCTCCGGTCTCCACCTCCCAAGTACTGGGATTACAAGCGTGTGCCACCACGCCCAGCCAAAAACATAGTTAAATGTCAAAATAAACTTATTTATTTTACTCAGATCTTATTGTTTGTTCACAGATATCTATCCCATCTTATTGTCTTGTCCCATAACTAGCAAAGGGATGGGCGGGTGCTTTTGACATTATTTTTATTATATACATCCTACATTTCTGCGTTTTCTTTCTTGTATCCCTTTTGCACATAGGACAAAAATAGTTTTTTTCTGCTTTGACATCAGAAAAGTAGTCTTGCTTAATTTTATAGTCTCTTGGAAATTTCTTATGTTGTGTTAGGCAGGTTTTTACTTATTTTCCAAAGTTGCGTGGTTTTATACAGATTGGCTCTAATTTTTGTTTGTATTGGACTATTTGTATCTACTGAAAATGGAAACAACTGAGTGAGGGATTAAAAACTGAGCCCTTTTGAGAGAAATGAATTGATTTAATGTGGCAATCCACAGGGTAAGTTAATGTTATAAGAAGAAACTGGACTGTCTCTTGCAAAGAAGTATTGGTGCTGGACTTGAGCCAGTCCTGCCCCGTATTCTTCAGCGTCTCTGAATTGCTTGATCTTATCTGTAGCATCTAATTATTTAGAGTAGTCTAGCACTATAGGCTATAAACAGAAAAAGATAAAAAGGATTTAAAACTTAAAGAACAAGGTTTTCTGGAAGAGCCCACATTTCTGCTCTCAATCCCCAAACTGTCTTTTAAAGTACTTCCCCATTGGGTTTCTCTAGGATTGGACTTCCCCTAGAATTTCTTCACGGTGCTTAGATTCTAGGACTTCATTCCTAAACCTCTACACTTTCTGTCATGTTTTTTCTTCTCTCTAGCTTTTGCCATTTCTGTGGTCGATTTTTTAGAGGCCATTTTTTCAACTTAAGACATTACTGTAAAGTTTGTCACATGACAAATAGTCACTCAGAAGATTTTATTTTTTCTCTTTTTAATGAGGCTCACGGTGGCTGTTGGGCAGGACGGGATACTTGTCAGGAACTTGAATTTATTCTTGTCTCCCCTGCCCTGTGGCAGAGTGACTGTGTGGCACGAAGGTTTCTGATGCCAGTAAAGATTAAACAGTATTTTAATTTCGTTGCTGATTTTTCTTTGATGCCACACTTGGTTTCTTGCTTTGATATTAATTAGGGAGGTCTGATGTTGGGGGAAACTTCCCCAGTGAAGAGATATTTTACCCAGATTTCTTACTCCAGGATGTTTAATAAGTGCCTCTTTTCTATCAAAGTCCTTATGAGATGTTTCTTCCTCTGCGTGTTTTTGAGTTTCTAGAGAGGGTGGTAGAGGTGATGGATACATTCCACGCAGCAACTCCTGTTCCTTTCGACCTGCTGGCTGTCATTTAGAGTGACTCTCAGACTTGCGTTTCCCACCACAGGCTTCCATCCCCCTCTTCCCTCATGCCGGTCCTTTGATTTCCAGTGACAAGGCTTGTTTTTTGTCCTGTCCATCGTCAACAGGATGAAGTCCCAAATCCTTCCTCTGTTCTGTGAAGCCCTTCATGCCACAGCTCCCCCCACTTCTCCGATCTCCCCGCATCCAACAGCTCTTCAGCCTCCAGCAGCAAGAGCTGCCCTCGGGCTGGGGATGCAGCTCAGTGGCAGAGCCCGGGCCACGTTTGTACTGATGTCATTATAGGCTTGAAATGACGGAGGCACTGAGTTGCGAGCCAGTTGAACTGTTGATGGCAGCAGTTTCTAGAGCTCTCTACAGATCTTTCTAGCTGAGCTGTTTAACATCCCAGCCCCTACCCTGTTCTCGGAAGAGTAGAAAGGCAGTTTTGTGTGATAGGGTTCCTAATTTCTGTTGCTATTAGGCCTCTAAGTTCAGGTTGGTATTTTCTGCTTTATAGAAATTACAGAAATGAATGGGGCAGGGGTATAGGAGTTAACTATTATTTAGATTATTGAATAATTGGCTAATTACAATGTTTTATTTCATATAATATTTACAATAACTGTTATTAGGAATATAATTTATTAAATTTCCTTTTTACAGATATACATGTTCAAAAGGTTAAATAATTTGCCCAAGGCAAATAGTGACTGAGTCTAGCTTGTGGAGTTCCAATCTGTGGTCTTTTTTATTTATTTATTTTTATTTTTTATTTTTTTGATACTGGGAATTGAACCCAAAGGCATTCTATCTCTGTGCTATACCCCCAGCCCATTTTTTTTTATTATTATTTTGAAACAAAGTCTTGCTAAGTTTCTAAGGGTCTCACAAAGTTGCTGAGGCTGGCCTAGAACCTGCTATCTCAGCCCTCCAAATACTGGGATTGGAGGCATGCACCACATGCCTGACTGTGGATATATATATGTGGTATCATGCTAATATATATATATATATACATATATATACATATAATATATATATATATACATATAATATATATATACATATATATATTAGGTTGAAATATATATTAGGTTGAAATCATGCTTTTATATATATATATATTAGGTTGAAAGTTCAATTTATAATTTTATTATTCTAGGATTTAGTGATTTACTCTGTGTTTTTTTCCTTTTTAGGAATCTTGCTTGTTATTTGAGGTTAGAAGTTCACATTATATGAATGTTTTATATTCAGTCCAGTGCTATTTTCTCGATACCTAAAAGCCTTATTACAACTCTGTTCAGAATTCCCTGTGTGATTTCCAGCTATAGAGTTGAAGAATGAGTTGTTTGCTTTGGCTTTTAACAAAGTGGAAAAGGAGGGGTTGTACTAGGCTAGTAGGAGAGGAAATAAAGTTGCTAGCCATCTGAAGAATGAGTGAGATTATATGACTGAAAAAACTAGACATTAATTTTAAATTAATGGAGATTTGGGAAGTGCTCCATCTTTAATGAGAAGACCCAGATCGGTACAGTTGTGTTTTGCAAGTACACATACATAAAGGCTTGGTCTTGGTGTTGTGTAGCAAGTTCTAGACTGCAAGATGAGCAGAAGTTTGTCCCTCTCCATGGTTTGATTTGGAGTAAATAAGTCAGTATCTTTTTCTCAGAAGGCTTTATTTGTTGTACATGAAACTTAATATCTCTTACTTACTTTATTGGGGTCTTGGGAGAATTACTGGTACAATAAAAGGGTTTTTGGTCTTTTTATTTATTAAGCAACAACAATCATGCTAAACTAGCTCCCTGCTATTCAGTTTGGTGGCCACTAGTCACACCTTTGCTGCTGAGTATCTGAAATGTGACTGGTTTGAGTTGAGATGTGTTGCAAGTGTAAAATACCTGATTTTGAAGATAACATGAAAGAAAGGTAAAATACCTTACTAATAATTTTTTTATACTGGATATTGAACCCAGGGACATTCTACCTCTGAGCTATACCCCCAGCCCTATTTTATTATTATTTTTGAAACGGGGTCTCGTTAAGCTGCTGAGGCTGACCTTGGACCTGTGATCCTCCTGTCTCAGCTTCCCAAGTACTAGGATTACAAGTGTGCACCACGATGCGTGGCAACATAATGTTTAAGTATTGATTAGATGATAAAATTATGTTTTCGTTACACTGAGTTAAACAGAATATAATAGTATATTAATTTCACATGTTCCTTGAGTGGTCACTGGAAAGTTTAGAATTACATCTGCGTCCCTGTACTTCTCATGGACAGCACTACTGTAGACGCAGAGGTGTTCCGAGGCATTACCATTGCTGCTGCAGTGTGGGAGCCCCCGCTCTGCCCTCGGTGGTGGAGGGACGGATGGCTGGCCATGCATAGAGGTCTGTGCTGGCCTCATCAGAGAGTGTGTTGGCCTTTTTCTGGTGTGGCTTTCTCATCAGTATGGACAGAGCTGTGCTGTAGCCCAGTTCAGAGCCTTCTTACTGACCATAGCTGTCTAGCTTTCAAAGACAACCAGTTCTCCACTGGCCTGAGCTCAGGTGGAAAAAAGAAATTGGTGTTGTGGGGCAGGGTGGGCAGATGGTTTACTTCTTCATAGGAATCTCATTATGGAAATAAGTCGGAATGACTAGATGATCCTTAGGAAATGAGAGTGTACCTAAGGTTAGCTGCTGACTGAGCACAAATGTCTTTATTATGCTGAATTTGGCCCCATGCCATCTTATCAGAGGCGTTCTGCTCTGGCAGATATCCATTTAAGGGGGAAAAAGTTTTAAAATGGCCCCAAATTTAGTAGAGCAGTGTAGATTAATGTTTTGTCTATGTAGATTGTTACTTGAATTTTCTCGTTAAAGGTTCATTTCCTTCAGAATTAAAGTTGACTCTAAGCTCAACTCACAAATTCCTCTCTGTGGCTGCTTTTGGTTTTGGGTTCACTCCTAGGGCAGATGTGATTTATTTTCCTGTGCTTATTATTAATCCAGAAATGTAATTTCAGCTTGGGCTTGGAATAGTGCTTTGGGACATTAAGCAGAAATGAACAATGAAAGTTAGGTGGATAGGAGTCAACTAAAACTGACCAAAGTTTCTCTCAGCTCTCCTTTATGAATATGATGAGCCCGAAGAGCCGGTTACATTCCCACTGCGCTCGGTCGCTCCAGTAAGACCATTTGGCATGAATCAGAGAGTGCGCATGCCAGAGGTGCTCGTGGGCTCCCTGTGTCTGGAAATGGAGTCTTCACGTGCTGGTGTTTTGCTGTTGAACGAGGCGTCTCTGTTTCCATCCAGCCCCTAGTTGGTGACAAGTTGTCTCTAGGATGAGGCTGTTCTCACAATCACCTTTCTTTGTCTGTGTTTGTGTGTATCTATAAGGATGGAGCCTTTTGGTTGAGAGTGGAGACTAGGTATATCTTGGGCTGCAAAGGTATTCTCATTTCTACTCTGCATGGGGGGAATCGGAAAATGCATCTCACATTTCAGTTTCTCTGCTGTCAACTTGATTATGAGGACTTGATAATCAGCCTGCTCTCTGGAATTCTGCCTCCCCACCCCAACTTCAGTTTCCTGTCCATCGGGCAGAATGCCAGAGTGCTAGCCTGAAGCACCCTCATTTCTGAGGCCCAGGAGCTGATTAGCGGCCGTGTGGGTGGAAACTGGAGTGAGTGCATAGACCAGCCCAGCAAAATGAGGAGGTGAGACAAGGCTCTTTCCTGCCCTGTGGTCCATCGCTCAGTGTCCAGCTTTGGCTGTGTTACAGGCAAGATCCGGTGTAGCTTCATGGTTTTTAAGCCCTCATGGAATGATTTTAAGTTCAATAATAGATATTTATTGAAAAACTAACTCTACATCCAATATGCTGTACAAGATGTTGTAAGAGACACTTAAAGAAGAAGAAAATGAATCATTATCTTTCAACGAGTGGTAAAATTCACTAGGAAGAAGTAAAGAAATCTGTGCATTACCACAATAGGAGGTAAAAAGTACTAATGGATGAAATTTTGAAAGAAGCATGGCTAGGAATTGGGAACCATCGGAGTACTTGGTGGGACAAACGGGGAGATTGAGAATTAGCTTCTCTTTTAATCTGAGTAATGAGACAATGTGGGACTAATAACGGAGATGAGAAAATAGGGGAGAGATGATGGGAACTTTGTAGTGAGTTTTTAAGAAACATTACCAGTAAGACCCAGGAGCTCAGAATTCATGTTTTTTTTTTTTTCTGGTTCCCAAGTCAATGAAGGAAAAGTGTGTTGAGTGGGAAAAAGAGAAGATTTGGACCTGAATTGTGAGAAATGTCCATACTTAAGGAAATGGATAAGGAAGGGGACCCAAAGAAGGAAGGTGGGAGAGGGGAGGGAATGGGAGATTGGAAGCGAGCTCTGTCACTGTCTGGGTCGCATCGGTGAGTCAGAGGCAGCGTTACAGAGCGGCTCTCGACTCTCCACGCGCTGCTGCGTGCCTCTGTGGTAGTATCTGCAACACTTCACTGCTTTTACTGGCTGCTGTACTTAGCTCACCCAGTACATCATCAGCCTCTTGAAGATCAAGAACTGATCTTGCTTATTGTGACATTCCCAGGACTGAGTTTAGCAAGTGATGGTTACCGCGTGAGTGACAACCAGGAGACTCAAATAAGAATGACAGGGTTTCACAAGAGCATAGTATTATTATTATTATTATTATTATTATTATTGAACTTTGGAATGGCATGCATCTTCTTTTAAAATTCTGTTTTGTATTTATAGGAGGAGCTATACATAGGTATGAACACAGGGGCACTCTACCACTGAGCTACACCCTAGCCCTATTTTATTTTTTATTTTGACACAGGGTCTCTCTAAGTTGCCATCACTGGCCTTGAACCTGCGATCCTCCTGTCTCAGCCTCCCAAGTACTGGGATTATAGGCATGTGCCACTGTGCCCAATTTGGCATTTATAGTTTTATAACCCAATTTATAAGATTTTAGGCTTAGTTCTGTGTGCAACTTGTTTTGTGCTACTAGTGTAACTAAGTTACCACATTTTCATTCTTGAGTTCTTTATTTTGATTAATTTCTTAGTCAAATAAGTTTATCTTGGAGTAGTTTTTTTTTTTCAGGAAAGTGACATGTTGGCACATTTTGGGAGCCCATAGATATTTGAAAAATCTCTTTTGATTTAGTTGTCGTCATAGACAATGGCATTTGGGCTCGATATTGAATTCTTGGGCCGCACCTCATCCCAGGTGTCTGGACATGGTTCCTTTGCTTCTTGCGGTGAATGTTAGAGTTGTGCAATGCCAGGCGAGGGCTTCTTCTTTCTTGATAAGTAACACTCACTGTCATTGCTCTTTTTCACTTGTTTTAAAGTTTTCAGAAAAACATGATATCTTCACAGTAGGTCTTCATTCTTTCTTCCCCAAAGTTAAGATCTTCTCTTTTGACATTTTAATCTGCTTGTTCTTAGCTTCGCATTTTATGAGAACTTCCCGAACTTTCCCTTTGTGACAGTGACTTGTGTTTCTTCACTGTCAGCTCTGTTCTTTACAGCTTCTGATCCCCCGGTTTTCATGTGCGCTGGATTCTGTTGCAGGGTGTGTGCTCACCTCCGCTGGCCCTTCCCAGGTGCGCCTGCCTCTCAGCCCCCTTTCATCAGTCTGGAATTCTGTATTATTTTCACCTCACTTTAGAACCTGAATTTGTCTAAAGACCTTGAGAGCCCCAAACCAATTTTTTCTAAAATGTATTAGTTTCTTTCTGGAAGTGAATATTTTTCAGGGAATAGTCTTCATCTAATCTTAAGTGGCACATTCTCCATGAATTATGTTGAAGAGTCTTCTAACAGATCCCGTGTTGGTTTTTTCTATATTACTCATTCTGCACAGACTAACTGCGTGCCAGACAATAGCGGAGGTTGGTGTCTTGGACCCCCTTACTCTCAACTTGACTGCAGTTAGTTTTTTCTCCCTGTGAGGCGGGTGGGGGAGGGGGTTCTTCCATGTGAACTGGCTTAGCAGCCTGCTGCCTAAAGAAGTGGGGAGGGAGCCAGAGTGTGGGCCTCCGAGCAAGGGGCATCAAAGCTTGGCACCACTCTCCTCTCCGTGCAGAGAAACCTCTGTTGCCAGGGGTCAGCTTCCTGGATGCCCAGCACTGGCCCAGCTTCCATGGCTCTCCATACAGTGGCTGTGCCTGGATGCTTCTTGGTGCTGTTGCATCCGGAATTTGCCCCAGATGCACCGCAGACTTTCTCGTTGCTATAGTGGCCACAGGAGACTGGGACTCCCTGGTGCTGTAAATTGCTGCCGACCTGGAGGGGTGAGACAGAGTTCAGCCCATTCCCCTCCCTGCAGCAGAGTGGGCTCTCTGAAACACAAATTGGATCGAGTTGTTTCTTTGCTTAAAACGCTTCAGTGGGTCCTCCTTGTTTTTGGATAGAGTTCCAAGGCAGTGCGTGTCGCCCTCGCCTGCTGAATCTCTCCACTCCCCGATGCATCCCTTGTAACGCAACCACACTGATTCTGTTTTCATTGCCTCAAATGAGCCATGTTCTCTCTTCCATTCAGAACTATACGCACCACTTCCTTCTGCCTGAAATACTCCCCACCCTGTGTCCTTCTCCCTCACATTCTCACACATGTCCACTCTTACACAACCTTACTCTGCCTCTGGGTCCCGCAGGACTTCTTCAAAAGTTAGTTCTCTAGCCCTCTGTTCTCCCTACTCTGTGCTCCTGAGGCAACAGGTATTTATGAAAGTACTCACTACCCTTTATTATTGTTGTTACTTGGCTATAAAGGTACTGTGTGCCTGTAGGTTCTACAGGGTAAAAACCACATCTGTTTTATTTGTTAAAATTCCAGTTCATATAGATCAGGATCTGGCACATTGTGTGTGTGTGTGTGTGTGTGTGTGTGTGTAATGAATAAATGAATTAGAGCCTTAGATTTTCTGGTTGGTCCTGAACCACCATCACTGTTCCAGATTCACAATTGCTAGTAAGGGTCTCTTCTACCCTACTCAGATACTTTAGTACCTTTCCTACTGTGGACCCGGTTTATACAACTTTTATGTGTAAAGATTATATTTGACAATCAGTGTAACACACTTATGATCATGTCTGGCACCTAGAAATAACTTAATACATTTATTTTTTACTGTTTGAGATCCAAAGTAGCATTGAGGAATAAAGAGAAATTTGATATTTTCTCCCCTTAGTTCCACACAGATGGCAGCATTTGGAAAAGGCGGACCAGGGGAGCTCTTCCAGAGAGGGCTGTCTGGGAGAGTGTCTTTAGGGAAAGGTGAGGCTTCGGTTAAAAGGGAAACTAGTACCGAAAGTGTCTACCACAATGTAGAGTTGCCTTGGGATATAGTTGAAGGATTATAGGCAAAGGCAAGGTGAATTTGGGTATGGTATAATTGAAATTTAGTTTAGCAAAAAAGGAAGGGGCTAGGAAGAGAAGTTCGTGTGTTGAATGGTGGATGTAAATAAGGGAATGATGGAGACTTTGGGGTATGAACAGAATAGAGACACCCTTTTGTGATGTGGGAGAGACAAGTTGAAAGGTTATTATTATTTTAGGATTAGAATGACTTAAGTAGGAGAAGGCAGAAAGAGGTAAACATTCATTTAACAACTATTTATTTAGCACTTCGGAATGAATATTATTAGCTGTCAACGTGCTGAGTTCTAGGGATTCACCGATGAGGTTCACACTTACCACCATTTCTCCATTGGAGCTTTCATCCTGAAGGAATCAATAGTGAAAAACAGACATAAATCATCCAATTATTTGTTCGATTTTGAGCTGTAATAAATGCCTTGCAGGAAAAATAGAGGCTATCAGGAGAACATATTAACAGGCAGGACTCATTTTGGTTAGGCAGGTAAGGTCTCTTTGATAAAGTGGCATTTCAGATATAGACAGTGAGAGTTAATTAGGGGGAAGAGCAGAGTGGCACAGGGATGAGCATGGACTGGCACCAGAGGGGCGAAGTGTGTGCTCACAAGGAAAAGTGGAAAAGGCCAGAGAGGAGGGGCTCGTGGTGTTTCAGGGTGAGAGCCGGGAGGTAAGCAGAAAACATGGGCAGGTGTTAGACTTTTATCCTAATTGCAGTGGAATTCACCAAAGGGCTTGAAGAGGCAGGTGCCAAAGTCCAATTTCTGTGTTAAGGTCTTTCTGGTGACTTTTTAGAAAATAGTACTGGCCATGATGCAGGGAAGTCATGCCTTTGAGGAGCCCTGAAAAGACAATGGTGTGTAGGATTAGTGGAGGAATTCCTTGAGATTCTTTCGTTCACCTGTGTTTGTATCGTCCCACAAGTATGCTCTCCCCTTAGCCCCTTCCATACCCCGAGGCCAGGTGCACACATACATGTCCCGCGCATTCATGCGTGTGTCCGTTCTCTCATGAGGCAGGGCCTACAGACCCCAGTGCTCACCAGAATATTTGAACCAGCCTTCGTCCCAGCATGCTGCACAAAGGTCTAGCTTTTCCCCTGTTCTTCAACTTCAGCAGCAAAATAGAAAATTTTGTACAGGGCAGAGAATTTGTAGGCTAGAGGCTATATGACATGGAAAGATCTGGAACTCCCGAAGTCAGGAGCTTGGGTGCCTGCTGGTTGAAGGGTATATCAGAGATTGAGTTTTCTTGACTTCACCATAGAGGAGAAGTAGCAGGGTCAGGGCAAGGGCCAGCCACGCTCGTTTTTTATACGTTCCTTCAGTGAGGATTGTTGTTGCAATGGGAGTTGACCCTTAACAGGACCACTGATGTGATAAAGCTTTTTCCCACAGACTTCACAGTTGAGAGATGTCTGGGAAGGGCGAGGGCTTCTTCGCAGAGCACCGAGGCTCAGCGGTCACTTCTTGGCTCTTTTTTCTTTTGTTGTCCTCCTCTTCGCATTCCAAATCAGATTGATGGTTTGTTTGTAGTACCTTGAGAGAACGATAATGAGCTGTTACAGCTCATAAAAGGTGCCTGTGTAGTGGTCCACTGCCCACTTGGCCCGAGCGTGATACTAATGAGGCCCAGGTCGTGGTTTCCGTGTCAGTGTAGGCCTCTAAGTTTCGCTCTGTTATATTTACTTCCACAGGCTGGGCCTATAATCCTATTCCTCCATCCTCTGGTCTCAAAGCCATAGACAGGGAAATAACGAACGAGTATTAAAGTGACCCACTCCTGCAAACCCAGTGCGGGGTGCTTGTTTTACTAACAGAGGCTTGGTAGTGGCGTCTACTTCACTTGTAGCAACTAGTGAGCGGTCTTCCTTTTCCTCTGTGTTTCTCAATCCTGCCTTGTCCCTCAATAATCAGCCTGATCCCCTTCCCATTTTGAAAACTAACTTAATCTGTAAAAATCTCACACTCCTGGTCCTTTTCAGGACTTCACTCGGGCAAGTCACGCTACCTCTTGGGTGGAAGTTTCTGTAGATACCTCAAGGTAGAATGAGCATATTGGATGTGATGCTAAGGTCTGTTTAACCACTGACCACAAGTGTCTCTTAGGGTGTCTGTCATGTATACAGAAGTGAATGGTAGTTATAGTCCCTGCCATCGGGGAGCTTATAGTCTAGCAGGAAAAGAGACTTAGGTAAAAAGGAAATAAAGAAAAAATTACAGCTTGTGATATATGCCAGGATAGATTGACCAAAATAGAGCAATGGTGGAGAATAGTGGGGAGCATACATATGGAGATCTACTTAAGTTATAAGAGAGGTCCAAGGATGAGAATAGCCGTATGAATTAGAGGGGCCGGAGAGACTAGGATATGTAGAGGCGCTGAGGTAGGAAAGAACTTAATATTTGAGGAACCAACAGGAAACTGTTGTGGCTAGAGAGAAATGTACCAAGCAAAGATAGAGATCTGAATGTATTTATGAGGCAAAAGTGATAAGCCAGAAAATTGTCAGGAGCTCCAGGTAGCTCTCAGTGTTCAAGGTACCAGCCAAGGATTAGGTAGTGTGACACTTCAAAGAAGATCAGTCCAGACTCCTGGTGACATTAGAGAGAGTAGTTTTTAAAGAACAAATCATTTTCTTTCTCTTCTGCCCATAGGAAATGGAGAGGGCCTAGCCGGCCCACTGCCTCGCACTCCCTGTTAGATGGCAGTAGCCTGCAATATCTGCAGCTGGACATTACTCAGAGGGATAATTATCACCCTCAAAAACTTGCCCAACTGAGCTTTGTGCAAAATATTTTGGGAGTTCACCTACAGTTTGTTTTGACACAGCTGATGCTACATGCTGAAACTTGTCTGGATTGAAGATTTAGTGGCTTGGTGGGGGCACGAAGACAACACGGCTCTCTCTTTTCACCAGACGCTTTTATTTGCAAGGTCGCTCATAACTTAGTGCTCTCTCCTCGCCCTGTCAACAGAAAGTCATCTGCCTCTCACCCCTCCTGTATTCTGACTAATCTTCAAACATGGTGCTGAGCATGACTTCCCCCACTCTCCTTTGCCTTATTGTTTCAAGTTCAGAATTCAAGGCCTCCAACCACCTCCAACCTTTTCTTCTTTTACACCCCAGCCAAAGAATACACTCTGGCCATTTTGCTATCTTCTCGCCTTACCTTTCTCCCGCAGGAACCCTCCTCCCTTTAGCCCAGGCTAGTGTTTTCTTGCTATGGAGTCATGGGAAAAGCCTAATGACCTTAGAACATACTCTTAATTCCCCTAGGAGATCGTCAGGAACATTTCCTATGCTGATATCTTGTGACCTTCTGCCTTTTTTACTTTCTGCTAAGGATGTTCTTTAGTTATCGCATGCATCTGGGCCCTTTCAGAGTGCCCCAAGACTTTAGGATCAGGGACCTGGTCTGTAAATCTAGACCAAAGCCAGAGCTGAGTACTCAACCGGGCTGCAGTCAAAGGGCATCGGAGGCCGGGCGTGGTGGCGCACGCTTGTAATCCCAGTACTTTGGGAGGCAGAGACCAAAGGATCGGGGTTCGCGGCCAGCCTCAGCTCTCTCTCTCTCTCTCTCTCTCTTCTTAGTGAGGCTTCCGCAACTTCGTGAGACCCGGTTTCAAAAAAATAAAGTATAAAAAATAGGGCTGGGGGTGTAGCGCGGAGGTAGAACACCCATGGGTTGAATCCCCGGTCCGAAAAAAAAGGGCATCGGATTCAGAGTGGACCCATCGGCTTTGAATGACCGCGCTCCTGCTCACCAACTCTGTGAATGTGGGAAGGTCGTTTTACTTTCTGAGCTTTAACTTTTCTTACTTTTAGGCTTCTTTTTTTTTTTTTTGTGGTACTAGGGATTGAACCCAGGGGCATTCTACCTCCGAGCTACACCCCCAGTCCTAGTTTTTATTCTTTTGTGTTTTTGAAGTTGTGGAGGGCCTCACTAAGTAGCTGAGGCTGGCTGTGAACCAGTGATCGTCCTGTCTCAGCCTCCCAGGTACTGGGATTACAAGCGTGCGCCACCACGCCCGGCACTTTTAGGCTTCTGTATTGTTTTTTTCCTGTGCTAAGAGGGTGGGGACATGAAGAAAGTCTAGTATCTTAGTAGACATTCCGTTGGGAACTTGGGAGCAAGCTATTGCAGTAGCCACTATGGTTACTGTTTTCAACATTCTGAATTTTATAGCTGGTTGATAGAATTGTAATAAGGAGGGGAAAAAAACGTCTGGCAGAAATGGAGCTGGGAGGCAGTGTTGGTCTAGAGAAATGTGCCTGAGCCTTAGAGAAAAATGATCCATCCTGTAGAAAATTCCTTCTAAGTCAGTATGTTCTTCGTCTCTAGATTTTATCTTTAATGAATAGTATCTGACAGATACATAGTCCTGGGTATATCTATTGAAAAAAAGTAATTAACAATACCCCAAAGTACACTTGCATTTTGGACAGAGTGCACAGTCATAACTTTTCTAGAGAGCTGTCATGAGTCATAATTTTGGTCTCCACCTCCTCCATCCTCCCCACTTCCACTCGCCTGTGCACTTCGGGAAACAGGACAGGCAGAGGTCAGATTCGCACCTCGAGTCCTTGTTAAGAATTTTAGCAGAGGCAGCCCCAGCTCAAATCCCAGCTTTCCTGCACTCTGCCTGGCGAGGCCAGGGATCATTCCTCTCTGAGCCCGTTTCTTCAGCTCAGCTGTACGAGAGATGATCTTTGTAACAGCCCCAGGCACAATGCCTGCCTCATCGCAGGCAATCCATGGCTATTGGCGTCCTTTCCCAAGAGGGCCAAGTTTCCATTCCAAGGAAGGATGTTATTTTACATAGTCTGGTCATTTATTTACCTAGTCTGTCTTACAGTACTTCAGTGACTGGGTATTCTAATGGATAAGGATTTCATATGAAGTATTTTTTAAATATACAGTATCTCATACCCAGATTTATCACGGAGCCTCAATAAAAAAAAATCTAAAATGCTCACCTTCTGCAAGTCAGTGTGGGCAGCGTAGATATTTGAGTTATTATACGTGTAATAGGCAAGACTCAGCAATTTCCCAGGTTGCAACAGCTCTTCACCTACTTCTTGGTCATGTGTTTATTTCTCAACCCCACCTGCACCCTAATAACATAGCTGTCATTACTTTGAAGCTAGCACTATAAGGGAGCAAAGCTTTCTGTAATAAATGAAATGACATCATCTGCCCTGGTGGAGATGATCCCCATTGAGTTCCCTCCCTCCCTCCCTCGTTCCCTCCCTCCCTCACCCACTCCCTCCCTCGTTCATTCACTATCTCACTATCTCCCTCCTACCTTCAGTCATCCGCTTAGCCCTTCACTTTCTCACCACCTCCCTCACTCATTGGCTACCTTACTCATTCTCCCCTTCCTTCCTTCCCTGACTCCTTTACCCATTCCCTCCCTCCCTCCCTCTCTGCCTCCTTCTCTTCTTTCCCTCACTTACTCTGATTTGGTTAATACTTTGGGTTGCAATTGGCAGAACCGCATCTCAAGTTAGAAAAACCTATTGCAAGAGACATCTGTCAGGACGATTGTGCCACTGAGTGGTCTCCGGAGCAGCTGGGCCTCAGGAACGATGGAAACCAACAACTTGGGTGCCACCGGGATGTCACTGCTCTCCCTGTGCACTTCTGCTTCACCCTTGTCATCTCTCTGCATATCAGCTGCCTCATCTATTTGGCCCTGTGACAAAGTGTCCAATAATTTGGGAAAGCAACACAGCGATGTAACTTGGGTCCAATGTCCATCCTGGATCAGTCAGCCATGGCCAGGAGGGTGTGATTATGTAAAGACATGGTGGTTCCTTCAGAAAGTCTATGAATGGAGTGGAGAGGAACACAGAAGGGAGATGCTTACCACAGGGGTCCAAGGACATCCACGTACCCAAAGGTCTCTAAACTGAGGTTGCTTGGAACCAAATAGTGGGAGATGGATTTGCAGCCAAATAAATGTGACAGGGTGATGTTGGTTCTAATGTAGTGGAGGTACAGGTTAGATAAGAGTAGAGTAGAAGGTCATTTAAGTCAGGTCAGATGTACCCAGTATTCTGCCAACAGTGATGGCTGGATAGCTGGGCACATGATAGGTCTTCTGCAGATATACGAGCCAGGTGACTTGTTGGGTATTCTGGATGGCCTTGGCATTTTCTCTGTACAAACATCATGTGACTTTTCATTAAGAGACCCTTCGTCAGAATGCCTTGAGGACCCCCCAAAGGAAGAATGAAGGATACGTTGGCTTTTTTTTTATTTTAGTTTTAGCAACTTGTCATGTTAGAGAGAATTCAAATGATCTAAATTTTATAGCTGTCTAAACTGGTTTTTAAGAGACCTTCAACAGGACCAATTCCTCCATTCGTTTTCTAGCGCAGGTGGCCTGGCACTACACTGCTTTTGTTAATCCTTGGTTAGAAGGAATGCATGACATGCTCTTGGTCCTTGCTGAGGGATCTTTGCACAGTCCCGCCATGGCTGTCGTAGGGCCTGCAGCAGAGCCGCGGGACCTCCATGGTTGTCCTCCTTCAGTGTGCTCTTTTTCAGACAGAGCACACTGGTCTTCTCCCATCTCCTCTTACATGGGGTGGACTTTCCACCTCGGGCTGAGTAGACTTGCTCCGGACTATTCTTGGCCTTGTCTTTCACATCCAGACTTTACCAGGACTTTCAGTGTTCTTCATCTCTTCTATCCTTGCTTACTCTAAAACTTTTTTTTAAAAAATGATAGTTTTAAGATAATTATAATTTTAAGATAATTGTAGTCTCACACATGATAATAAGAATTAATGAGAGGTACTTAGTACCCTTTACCAAGTGTTTCCCAGGGTAACATCATCCTGCAGAATGATGTCACAACCAGGACATTGACACCGATACAGTCCAGATAGAGGTGACCCTAATGCTTTGATGTGTAGGTTCCCTTTCATTATCCTTTGACCCGCGCATCTCTTAGACTCTTCTTGTTCTCCTCACTTACTTATTCACTAGCCCAGGGATTTAGGTGAGTCAGGCTCATAGGTTCTTCCCTCTGGGTAGCCTGGCTGAATTCTCATGTTAGAGTTTCTAGCAATGGCAGTTTCTGTTCTTCTTGAAATGACTTGGTTGAAATAAATACATTCAGATGGCTCGACGTAGCCTTAAGACTCATGGGGGGATCTGGCCTTCTGTGAGGTCCACGTGTCTTCATTTCAGGCAGGTCACATGAAGGGGAAGAGTGCAAGGGGGGGCTGGTACAGTAAGATCCTTAATCACAGGTTCTTTCCCCCAAAAGGACAGTTCTGCACGGAGGATGTGGATGAGTGTCTGCTGCAACCCAACGCCTGTCAGAACGGGGGCACCTGCACCAACCGCAACGGGGGCTACGGCTGCGTGTGTGTGAACGGCTGGAGCGGAAACGACTGCAGCGAGAACATCGACGACTGCGCCTTCGCCTCCTGCACCCCTGGCTCCACCTGCATCGACCGCGTGGCCTCCTTCGCATGCATGTGTCCAGAGGGAAAGGCAGGTAAGGCCGGAGAAGGATGGAGCTGGGGAAGGGGGGGCGTAGAATGAGCTTTCAGCTGCTGCCTTCTCTTTGGTCTGGCAGCCGTGTTCCGTGAATTACCATCTGTAGGAACATATCGCTCAGAACTGTTCAGGAAATGTAATCTGCTAGCCAAAGGGCTATGACGTTAGTCTTCTTCCTTAAGACTTTCGCATCTCATTTCAATTCTATGTGCTCTGGTTTTTCATTCTGAAAGATAAAAACTAATAACTGTGCTCTGTGGGGCATCTGCAGAACTCCTCAAGATCTTAGACTGTAAAGTGCTTCAAAAGTTCAGAGTAGATGATGAGTAAATGGATCCACAGACTTCATTTAAAGAAATGATCCATTTACTCAGAAGGAGTTGGCAAGAAAGGCACTTAAACCCTCAAATGTCTATGGAAATATTTCTCTAAGGGAGGATTATGTCAGACTACAAAGTTAAAATTGCTCCAGCCTTGCAGTTAATAGCTTCTACATCCAGGAGTCGGAGAGCAGTATGAGGACCAATGTAGTGGAAGAAGATGGCTTTGCCAAGAGAACTTTCTGCCCAGCACTTTTTAAATGTGCTTATATTTCTGCCATTCCAAAAATTACACCTCCAGCCCTGTGGAAGAAGCCTTAGTAAATTGCATACTGGAAAGTCCAGTTCCCACTAGAACCCTGCAGAACAGGCACCTGGTAGTGTCTTTGGAGACCCAGAGGCACCTGAGACAGGAATGTCAGTGCTATTAACGGGTCTCTAGTAGAGACAGATGATGTCAGCTGCTGTTTTCTTCTGAAGCTTGAGAGGTGCGTGTGGGCCCGTGATTATCAGGTAGCATGACATTGGAGGAGGATGCCAGATAAAGCACTGGATGCATGGAATATTTGACACATGCTTATTTTAAAAATGTATGCTTATCATAAATTCAAAGTTACTTTTTTTTTCTGGTTGTGCTGGGGATTGAACCAAGGGCCTTGCACATTACCAGGCAAGCGCTCCGTCACTGAGCTACATCCTCAGCTCAGAAATGCAAATTGAACTGGGCATCTTCTATTTTATTTTCTAAACCTGGCAATCCTACAGAAGTCTCTGTTTCTCTGAGTCCCTCTTCTGACTTGCGGGCCTGTACCTGTCTTTGCCCGGGAGCAGAGGACACAGGGATGGAGCGCTGGGGTCGTCAGAGCAGTGAGTTGTTTGCTGACGGCTGCAGCGCCTCCCTGACCAGCATGCCGCCTCTAAGCCTTCACGTTGGGTTTTGAGGAGCTTCTTATACAGTTGGCCGTCCCCAGTGACAGAGCACGCTCTTCTCCAAGCTAGAGACATCTTCTCTGTCCCTTTGTCCTTCCCATGCCAGGTCTCCTGTGTCACCTGGACGATGCCTGCATCAGCAATCCTTGCCACAAGGGGGCACTGTGTGACACCAACCCCCTGAATGGGCAATACATCTGCACCTGCCCTCAGGGCTACAAGGGGGCCGACTGCACTGAAGATGTGGACGAGTGCGCCATGGGTGAGTCCAGGGCCTTCCGTGGTGGAGCAGGCATCGGGACAGCAGCATTTCATCAACAGCATGTCTTACTCCAGGAGGGTGCGGCACCCACACCTCAGGTTGCCCTGTCATGTGCCCGTGGTTTACAACTAACCTTCCCGCTTAGCCCTATATTCCATTCTGGGAATTACATAGATGGAAGGTCGGTACTTGATTCTTAATATAAAGCCCACCTCGGTGACCATTGGGGCAAAAGAAGGGCAGAAAGGCACGAGAGTGGAGATTACCGTAGTCTTATTTCTTTTTGTAAGTTAAAGAAGAAAAGAGAAAACAGAGGGTGAGCTTACTGAAGGCTGGCCCTGGTGTACCATCAGACTCTCCTCTGTAGTCCACTGGACCCTGGTAATTGGTGCCTGTGTCTTGCAGCCAACAGCAATCCCTGTGAGCACGCAGGCAAGTGTGTGAACACGGACGGCGCCTTCCACTGCGAGTGTCTGAAGGGCTACGCAGGGCCTCGCTGCGAGATGGACATCAACGAGTGCCATTCAGACCCCTGCCAGAACGACGCCACCTGCTTGGATAAGATCGGAGGCTTCACCTGTCTCTGCATGCCAG